>CM064522.1:23855313-23920313 GCA_032716605.1 Paralithodes platypus | reverse complement strand
AGGAAGTGACCAGAAGCCTGAGTGATGCGTCAGTCAGTCACACAGGCTGCTCCAGGGAGACAAGGCCCACTTCACTCGATCCTACGCCCATAGTCTTAAACCTTACCTTATTGAATCGAGAAGCAGAAATAAGCTTCAAGCGTTAACAAGCGGGAATGTATATATGTTTTGTTTTCGAGACTCGGCGCTTTGTTATAATAATTTCTGATCTTGGAAAACTCTTCCAGTAGACCCATTTTAGCCAAAAGATCTCAACCAGTGTCAAGGCAACCAGGACAAGGAAACTAATGCCAAATTATAGTTTTAACTTAACATTACCTGACCTGACCTAACCTAACCCAACAGTATTGGTGGAATAGGTACTGGTCTAATGGTTAAGTTGTCCGGTTTCCGATAATTCCACTTAATTCAAACATGCATATGCAAATGTTAGGTCACTAGGAGTAAACTTTACTAAATAATACTGACACTACATTTCTCATAGACCAATATACATATGTTATTGTGTGTGTGTGTGTGTGTGTGTGTGTGCGATTACGAGCGAGAAACAAAAATATACAGAAAAACACTGAACAAATATATTTTCTGTCTTTCGAAGTGAATCATCTTTAGAAGAAAAAAACGATAAAACATCTATGAATCTATGGAATCGATTGAAATGTTCCGTGATGCTTGTGATTTGTGATGCATTTGAAATGTGGTATTAATAGAGAATATGAGGGTTAAAGCTATCACCCGTCGCTATATTAAAGGTATTTTTACGGTTATATCTACATTCCTTAATATTTCTCACTTATTTATATATTTTCAATTGTCTGTTGTGTTAATGAGGACTGTCTAGGGCTCTAGGCAAACTAACCGAAATAGAGCAAGAGCTAGGGGGGAGGGGGGGTTATTCATCCGTCTGAGGCCAAAAGGTTTGAGGGTATTTTTGATAAGTACAATATAGGAGAGTTTACATTAACTTTTTCTTGCTGGTCACAGCCTGGCCACAATGTGGTGACAGGGATATAAATGTTGGGCTATGCAGTGCACCAAGTGGAATATGTCACACTCACGTTTTGGGCCACTGTGACCTAACTAAAAGGACCCACAGTGAACAAATTCCCTTGGCTGATGCTAAAATATGTATTTATCTATATTAGTAGGCCTATAGGATTTGTTGATTATGATCCATTCTTAGGTTATTAAATATCATATTGTTCTAAAACTCTGCATTGTTCCATCCGCACAAGAGATATTCCTTAACTTTAGACCTAACTAATTTATATAGGGACAAAATTCAAGTTATTAACACTTGTTAAAATCTTCCTAATAAAATCAGCTTCATTTTTAGAGGTGAACCAGTTTTCTAAGTGTACAGCTAACAATAATATAGCATGTGTGTTATTAAATGTTCTCTTTCTCATCAAAATAACGGTAATATTCATGGATTCCCATAACTCAATGACTATGCCAAGGGCCTGAGATATTTCATGTTACTTACAGCACAATGAAGACCATTACTGGGGAAGGTTTTCACTCAACTCGACGTACTTAGATCTAGAACAGAAATGTGTATACAGTTGATGTTTCGGCAGGGGGGAGGGGGATTGGGGGGGGGGGGGGTGGAGTTAAGTGAGTATTTGTTGGGTACCAAGCAGTGTATTGTAGGGTGTCTTACATTAAATTAATATAAATATATCTCAATCGTCACTGGCGGACTCGCTTAGAGGAAGTAAAGGTATTAGTATATCAGTTCTCAAAATGAAGCTTATTTCTATAGCCCAAGTGTTAGTAACTTAAATTTTGTCTCAATTATATAAAACAAAACTTAGGTCTAAATTTAAGGAATATCTTAAATGCGGGTGGAACAGTGCAGAGTTTCAGAACAAAAAAGATATTTAATAACCTAAGAATTGATCATAATACACAAATCCTATACTAATATAGATAAATACATATTTTGGCATCAGCCAAGGGAATTTGTTCACTGTGGCTCCATTAATTTGGTCACAGTGGCCCAAAACGTGAGTGTGTGTGACATATTCCACTTGGTACACTGCATGGTCCAACATTTATATCCCTGCCACAACATTGTGGCTAGGCTGTGACCAGTAAGAACATTTTTTGGTACACTCTCATATATTGTACTTTTCAAAATACCATTAAATTGCCCTTGGCCTCAGAGAGGTGAATAAATCCCCACCTAGCTTTTGGAGACAAATACGTATTGGTACAAATGTTCATTTTGTGTTAGTGAATATTTACATTATATTATGTTCCTGTACAATTCAGATAGTATCAAATGAAAATGTATCACACAAATAACACATTTTCTCTCTATTTTGTTCCAGAAGAGACAAAGTGTGAGACTGCTGGCCGCTCCCCTGACCAAGTGCATGCGTGTCCTTTCTGCCAGTTCACGTCTGAATCTGAGGCGGCACTGCAGCAGCACGTGGATGCTGACCACGGAGGGGAAAAGAAGGCAGGGCTGAGGTGCCCGCTGTGTTCAGAGGCCTGTCTTGATATGGCTGCACTGGAGAAGCACCTAATTAGTGGCCATTCAGTCAATTCTGATGGACTTCAGCGCCTCCTCTTTCTCGTCAAACTTACTGCTGCAAACAGGAAAAACAATGACGAGGAGGATCAAAATCAGGGCGAGACACAACAGAGAGTTCAAGATCAACTGCAGCAGCGGCAGCAGATCAAGCTGGAGGAGAGTCAATCATCAGGTGGAGCAGGTAAGCGAGGAGAAGTGCGGGGCATGAGCAGGGAGCAGGAGGAGTGTGGTGTGTGTGGGCTGTCATGTTCCTCCATTGACGATTTAGTTGCACATCAGGTGGCCACTGGCCATACCCCCCTAACCGAGACCCCTCGTGGACCAGGCTACTTATGCTGGAAAAAAGGATGTAATCAGTATTTCCCTTCAGCCCAATCATTACATAGTCACTTCAGCGAAATCCACGGAGCTGTACCTCAACCATCTGTTGCAGTATCAGAACGTCATGTGTATAAATATCGTTGTCAGCAATGTTCACTTGCATTCAA
The DNA here is from genome assembly GCA_032716605.1 of Paralithodes platypus. Classification (NCBI taxonomy): domain Eukaryota; kingdom Metazoa; phylum Arthropoda; class Malacostraca; order Decapoda; family Lithodidae; genus Paralithodes; species Paralithodes platypus. The sequence continues at coordinate 23,917,283 of CM064522.1, read as the reverse complement.
AACTGTTGAAAAGTTACAATTACATGCTCAGTATCATGCCATTAGAGATTCAACAAAATGTTTGCTATGCCATCGTAACTTTCGCTCTCTGGCAGCACTACAGAAGCATATGGGCTCAGATCATTCCGAACTTACAGCAGCTGAACAACAGCAATTCCAGGCATCTATAGTAGGAACGCCTGTTGGTGCGGGAGCGGGACCAGTTCTCAATCCCAACACCACTGCTTTGCTTCGCAGGGAGTCTAATAAAGGGGATGAAATAGAAGAAGTATCACGGGTACCAGAAGAACCACCCCTCCCACCTCAACAACAAGCCATTGAGGACTATCTTAACTCAGATACTCTGGCATTAGACCATTACAGTGACCCAGCTCGAAGGTATAAATGTCACCGTTGTAGAGTTGCCTTCACCAGGCAGAGCTACCTCACAGCACACCAAAAAACACTTCTCCACCGACGTGGAGAAAAACTTACATACCCAATGGAAAAGTACCTTGACCCTAACCGGCCTTACAAATGTGATGTCTGTAAAGAATCTTTCACTCAAAAAAACATTCTTCTTGTTCATTATAACTCAGTCAGCCACTTACATAAGCTAAAAAAAGCTATGCAGGATAAAGATACTAAAGGATCTCACAATATTAATATTCCTCTTGGCTTAACTGATACAAGCAGTATTGATGGTAGAAGTACACCGCTGGGGGATAGCCAAGCCACTCTCCAACGAGGTTTCATAGCAGAAGATGACGATCGTAATAAACCTTACCGTTGTCATGTTTGTCGTGTAGCATACTCGCAACAATCCACTTTAGATATCCATCTGCGCTCTGTTCTCCATCAAACCCGTGCAACTCGTCTCCCAAACCTATTCCCCAATCCCCTTCCTAATCCTCTTCCACCTCCACCTCCCCCTTCCTCTATCCCACAACCTACACCCATTGCCCATAGTGACGCCCACACACCTCGCTCTCCATCTGACTCCCAGAGCTCTCAACCTCAGGGTATCTTCCCCTCTAGTAGTAGTGGCAGCGGAAGCCAGGGTAGCTGTGGACGTTGCGGCTGCATTTGGAATACTGCGGAGCAGGGGGCACAGCACACTGTGCTCTGCGCCCTTCTTCCGCCCAATTTAGGCTTCCTTCCTCATACCAACAATAACAGTGTTAACGCCAGCAACAGCAGCAGTGTAAGTCCATCAGCTGCCCTGGACGCCGCTTGGGCCGTGCTCTGTGGTGCTTCTCACCTGCTCCCGACTCAGCCCCTCGACCGCTCTCTCTCTCCATCTGAATGTTCCATAGAATCTCTCTCTACCTCTAGATTCACTGTACCTTTCAGAAAGTCTTCACGCCTACACAAGCACTTATTAGAAAGCTTTGGCTTTGACTCAGTTATTCAGTATGTTGAAAATCAGCAGAGTTGTTCTTCAAAAGACCCTGAAGAAGGGGCTTCTGAAGAAAAAAAAATCAAACTAAACTCTAACCTACCAGAATTAAGTAAATATAAATGTTCTCAATGTTTTAAGAAATTTTCTAGTATTTGGGTCTTAAAGTCCCATTTAGAAGAAATTCATAAGTCACATGTACCTTTTGATTATCTTAAGAAATTTTCTGATGAATACCGTAAAAAGTACAATGCTAGTTGGCAATGCTCTAGCAACGATCCCTCTGCTCTTACAGATGAGGAGCGAGGCCGGGACGCGGAGGTCGTCCAGGGGGGAGAGAAGGGGACTTCAGATGAGAGAGAGAAAGAGGCCGAGTCAGGCAGCAGGAATGACGCCACAGCCACTCCCAACTCTCGTGCCACGCCTACTCCTGGGGTCACGCCCACGCCGACCACCACTGCCTCCTCCATCTCCCCTGCTGGTGACCACCAAGGTGTGAATGTGCCACCACAAATGGCAGATATGGCTGCAGCTCTAAATGCCCTCACAGCAGCCCAGATGCAGCAAATGCAATTCAACCCAATGATGATGGCTGGGTTGGGTTTGGCTGCTGGGCTTCCACTTCAACTGAACCCTTTGGCAGCCATGAATCTACACCCACCACTGGCTCCAATGCTGCCACCTCACATGTTTGACCATATGGCCCTTGCTAGTATGCAGCAGCAGGGACCCCCAACATCATTAGCTGGTGGTCTACCAAATGATCCACCCCTGTTCCTGAAGCAGCAGCAACAACATTTAATACAGCAGCAGCAACACCATGCTGCTGCTGCTGCTGCAGCCGCTGCGGCTGCTGCTGCAGCACAGCAGAAGAGAGCAAGGACGCGTATTACTGATGAACAACTGAAGATATTGCGTGGCCACTTCGACATCAACAACTCTCCATCTGAGGAGCAGATCAACGACATGGCCAAGGCGAGTGGTCTACCTCCAAAGGTAATCAAACATTGGTTTCGCAATACTTTGTTCAAAGAACGACAGCGTAGCAAAGATTCACCATATAATTTTAGCATCCCGCCGTCCACCACACTTAACCTGGAGGAATATGAAAAGACAGGTGAGGCCAAGGTGATGCCACTCAATCCTGATGATGCTCGTGAGATAGTGGCAATAAATAATGCAAAAGAAGAAGAGAGAGCTGCTTATCGGATATCAAGGGAGCATAATGAGCTTGCCCCTGATCGCGCCACAGCCGTATCCCCGCACAACAAAGTTCCTAGTCTTGATCAAGACAATAGCCGAGTACAAGAAAAGAATGGGGAAGGCCTAGGTGGGTCAGTGGATCTTCATAACCATCCCTTGCTCCACACACAACAATCTCAGCAACATTCAGAACAAATACAGCGGGATCAACAACCGCTTTTGCCACTACATCAGCAACACCAGGTGAGCAGTGGACCTCAATTGGTTTCATCAGCATCATCATCCCCATTAGGTCTGACAGCAACCTCATCATTCTCATCCCTCACCCCTCCACAGTCATCACTCTCACTCACCTCTCTCATTACCTCCCAACTCGAGACAAACCCCATGCTAGCCCACAAGCTGCCTCACACACAACCCACAGTTCCTAGTTCTGGCCTTATTCCCCCAAGCTCAGGTGTGAGTCCCACACCACCCCATTTATCCTTTCCTGCAACACCATTATCAGCCCCCCACACTCCCAACTCATCCTGCTCTGCAAGTGGTAAAAGAGCCAACCGCACACGCTTCACTGACTATCAAATCAAGGTGCTACAGGAATTCTTTGAAAACAATGCATACCCCAAAGATGATGATCTAGAGTATCTATCAAAGCTGCTCAACCTGTCACCACGTGTAATTGTAGTTTGGTTCCAGAATGCACGACAGAAGGCACGCAAAGTGTATGAGAATCAGCCACCCCTTGACCCAACTGATGAGGGGGCTGGTAGGTTTACACGAACACCAGGCTTAAATTATCAATGCAAAAAGTGCTTGCTAGTCTTCCAGCGGTATTATGAACTTATAAGACATCAGAAGACTCATTGCTTTAAAGAAGAGGATGCTAAACGTTCAGCCCAGGCGCAGGCAGCAGCAGCACAAGCAGCAGCACTATATAATGACGAGAATTCTAATCATTCAAGCATAACGGAATCATCACAACAATCAGGTGGCCTAGAAATCAAACCTGAGACACTTCAGTGTGATAAGTGCAGCCTCGTCTTCAATCGATTTGAGCAGTGGAGAGAACATCAAATTGTTCACCTTATGAATCCAGCACTATTCCTGAATAAAGGTGCCGATTCGCCATACACCAGTTTGCAACAGCAACAACAGCAGCAGCAGTCTCAACCACAACAACAGTCACATCAACCACCTACATCCATCCCTCAGCCTCAGCCCAGTCCTCTGCTCCCACCTGCCTCACCTTTAAAGCGTAAAGCAGATGAAAGTGAGGATGAACGAGAGAGTATTACACCTGGGATGACTGAAGGCCAAAGGGACAAACGACTACGTACCACCATCCTACCTGAACAGCTGGACTACCTTTACCAGAAGTACCAGATGGAAGCCAACCCGTCCCGCAAGATGCTAGAGACCATCGCTCAGGAAGTGGGTCTCAAGAAGAGGGTCGTCCAAGTCTGGTTCCAGAATACTCGAGCAAGGGAGAGAAAAGGTCAGTTTAGAGCTCATGCACAAGTGATTAACAAAAAATGTCCCTTCTGTCCTGCTATCTTTAAAGTCAAGTCTGCTCTTGAATCGCACCTTTCTACTAAGCACGCCGATCATTACTCTAAGGGAGAGGTGGATATTGATGCACTGCCTGATGTAGAAGATTCTGGTGTTGGGAACTTCGGCCTGTCTTCAACTCCTTTAACAGCTCCATCCTCTCAAGTGATGCCCTCTTCTTTCTTCTCCTCAGAAGTTCCGGAAGACTCGATAGCCATGTACCATGAGGAGGCTATCCGGCGTTACCTGAATGATGTCAACTTATCTTCAGACAGTACACGACGGGAAGGTGAGAGTCCACTTGATCTCAGTAAACCATTAGAGCTGGTGCGACCATTGGGGTTTGATTCAGCTCTGTTGGACACTGCGAATGATCATCTAGATGATCTATCAGATGAGGAGTGTTACCATTTGGATATGGATGAGCCACTGGAGTGTGAGATGGGATTAAACTCTCATGAAATTAATCCAACTTCTCCGACCTCTTCCACCACAAGCTCAGCTAGGCCAGGTGGACAAGGGCTTCTCACACCTAACAAACGTTTCCGTACACAAATGTCAGCAGTTCAGGTTAAAATTATGAAGAGTGTTTTTTTAGTGTACAAGACTCCAACAATGGCTGAGTGTGAATTCCTGGGGAGGGAAATAGGACTAGCCAAGCGTGTTGTGCAGGTGTGGTTCCAAAATGCGAGGGCAAAAGAGAAAAAAGCCAAATTGGCACTTCAGAAAATGCTAGGCACTGAGCCTGAAGGTCCTAAACCACCAGAGGAGTGTAAAGTGTGTAACTTTAAGTACAGCCATAAGTACTCTATTCAGGACCATTTGTTCACACAGTCCCATATCGAAAATATGAAAATGTACATTGAAAAATTGAAAGCAGAAAGTGATGCAGCAAGCATGAATACCAGCCTCAGTTCGTTGCCAGTTGATGTGGAAAGGCCACCTACATCCTTGACCCCTGCTGCTGGTTTGGCACATCAGCTGCAAATGGCACAGCTGATGGCACTAGGGTCGCCACCAGCTACAGCAGGTGCCACTGGGGAGGAAAAGAAGGTTTTTCCTGGTGGCAGCAGCACGACTGATGACCTGAGTCGCCTGCAGCTCCTGCAGCAAATGTACCAACAGATGGGGCTAGGGGGGCTGCAGGGGGCTCCACACCCACTCCTACAGCATGCCATGATGGCTGGCGCCGGTGAGTAGCGGTCCTCCTCCCTCCCACTACTGTCCGCACCCGCTGCCCGTCCTGCCCGCACTCCACCAACGCCGCCCGCACGCTCCCCTGCCCTACCCTGCTGCCCCCGACCACGACTGCCAGGGGCCCATGACCTTCCCCTGCTTCCGCTCACTACCGCAGGCCCAACGCCACACCCGGGCCCAGTCGGCTAGTGAGCAGCTGCAGGCGGCCCCGGGCAGGCCTGGCCGGGGCTGGCCTCAGTGTAGCTTGGCCCTGTCATGCTTTATCCTCCTTGGCAGTGCCATGCTTGTTGGTGTTACTGCTGCTGGCCTCACCCTGTGTTCAGTCACGCTTGTAAGGACCTGCCCTCTCATCTGTGTCTGTGTCAAGCCACGTCCAGATCACAGGGATATAAGGACATGCAGTAACCAGTCTTATCTCAAGAAAAAAAATCTGTTGCTTATGTGTTGGTTGATGTTAACTGATGATTTTTTTTTTTTTTTTTTTTTTTGCAAAGTTACGAAAGTTCCGAATACCAGGCCTTACTCTGGGATTGAGGCCTTATAAGCCTCATCAGAGCTGGTTTTATGTACTGTTGTGTAATCCTTTAGAACTGAGCGTCACGTTGGTAGATAATAGAGTATAAATCCTATTAATGGTGAAACACTACAATACCTCGCATCAAAGCATATGAATTGAATGTACCCTAAAAATAAATATGGATTACTCTCGCACCAGAATAATACTGTATACTAACTTACTAGTTAATGTTCCTACCACTTTTTATGCTAATCACGTGATGAATGTTTCAGATCGCATAATTATTATTTTCACTAATATTAGCGCTATGATAAAATCACAAAACAATCAGTAGCAGATTTCTAAGTAAACTAAAAGCTTAATCATTTACTTATAAAGTTGATTATCAAATAATTGTAAAATTGCATAGCTTTTACATTAGTTCAGCTTATAGGAAAAGGTATTTAGGCTTTAGTGTGCAACCTCTCACCCTCACTTCTAGATGCATAAATATACCTACCATATCTGGCTCGGTACCACAGTCACTGAGTCAAAGGGATATCTATTTTTTCTAGTTATATTAAAGTTCACTTTATGATTATTTTTGAGAGAAAACGTAATAGTACAAGACCCTTAGTCCTATCCTCAGTGACTTTTGAAGCCGGGTCAGCGGTAGGATGAACTCTCAGTATCTACCACACCAAGGTTTACCACGAGTGACTCTAAATACAAAAGTTGACCATAGATTCCTCATCAGTCTTCCACAGCCAGCCGACCCCAAGCAAAAGATCATTCAAACAATATAACCTCTCCCCTTCCCTATCTATAAATTGCATATACAATACAACAACTATTTTAAGCACTAAAATAATCCCTGAATTGTTAACATGAAGGGGCGCTACTTTTGTGGCCGTGCAAAGTAAACAATCCCACCCACCAACCTCCCCACTAGCCTTCTAGCCTATCATTACCCAACCTCTTTACCTGAAAACTGAGAGGAAGACAACACAATATATTCTTGATCCTACACCACTTGTAAAGTAGACAAGCTTTGACAAGAGCGTTTGGTGTTACCCCCATGCAATGTATGTATAAAGTACATTTTATCCAAGGGAAGTAACAACTATCAGATGTAAAGTTACGACTACTGGGTTATAGTGTTTGTTTTAATGCACTAACATGACACATTTTAAAAGTATATACAGTATATATATATATATATATATATATATATATATATATATATATATATATATATATATATATGTGTGTATTTTGAATTTTAAGCACCCTAATGCACGTTCAAGAAAGGTATGTGATATGATGATGTGGGAGTGTTTGAGTGAAGATACAGGCAATTACAACTCTGGTGCTCCCACATGATTTCACATTCTGTGCAACTTGGGTTATATTCAGAAACTAAGATTTTAGACTATTTGGATGAAAACGAACACTAAAACCCAGCTTGATGAAGCCCCATACTCTACCTCGCACATATTTTGCCGAACGAAGCAAGTCTAGCAGGTGAGGGTTAGGCCATCACTCGCACCCTCTCACTCCTAGTCAGGCTTAGGAGGAGAAGTGGTCGAGGGCTGGCACTCCTCATTGGTGCAGCAACATAATGTGGTTACACTGGTGGCTTTGAGCTGTTGGGTGGTCTAAAATAATGTTTCGTAGATACCGTCGCAACTAAGCAAGAATTAATTTAATGATGAGGATACTCATTTATTTTCGCACTCTTTTTCTCTCTCACACCTCTTCGAGTGAGGATTTGTCTTAAGTGCTACAGAATCTCAAAACTGCCAGTGTGACCTCGTTTATCTGTACGTATAAGTGTGTTTGTATGTTTGTATTTTCCTGCGTCTATCACAGAGTTCCTTCCAGCTTCGACTGGCTTTGTACTGGAGGGTCGTTGTCTGTTGAGGAACGACTCTGTAATATAATTGTTGTCCCTTGTAGACCATATTGATATCAGTCTGGCAACACCGGGTGACACTTTAACTTTTTTCTGATAGGTAGGTTTTACCATACAGTGTCTGAAACTGCCGAAATCATGTTTTGAACAACATTTCACAAGATGCCAGTTTGATTTGTGACAGATTTTCCTGCCTCACCAGTTTTATCCATAGTTTTTCCATATCACTTCTGTGCGGTTCAAAACCGATGCGTGGATTGTTTGGTGCTTGAGAACTATAACTTAAGGAATCCATTAGAACACAGTTTGGAGTTGGAAGCTTTCGGCAGTTTCAGACACATTGAACTCGGCATCAGTTGTAATTGGTCAGTTCCGGGTGGTAGAGTGTCAAGACCGAATGTAGTAGTATTTTATTTATATTTTTGTTTGCCATGGAGTGAGTTAGATTGAAAGTGAAGGAGGTACACAGGAAGCCAATGAGCTGAAGTATAATTGGGGAGTAAATGTATGGATTAGGCAAGATAATTTCAGTCTTACTACTACCCCTCGGAACTGGCCATTTACCTGGCACTAATATTTCAATAAGACACCAGAATAAGTTATTATAATTTCTGTTGGAATAGCGACCAATGAACCAGTTTATTATGCCTCGCCCATACGGAGGGCGCTAAAATGGTGTTACATGACCTTCTCATTTCTCTGTAAAGATACTTTTCTTACTTTGGGTCCGTCATATATTTTTTACCTTTAACAAGGAGTTGACTACAACCACTATATCATGAACGGTTCCTCGCTTATTATTTGGAAATTATTTATATAAATGAAATGAATCGCAAAGTTCCTATTTGAATGTGAATATTTGAAATACTATTAGTAATGATATAATAATAGTAATAATAAACTAATCGTACATCTAGGGCGCCTGGATCTCGCAGTGGTGGTGATTGTCTTGATATTACCGTGTACGTGAGTGTTCCTTATATTTTTACATTAATAATAATTGTTGTAATCATTTTATGGACCACATCGGTACGGCCCTGTCCTCTTTAACGGATGATGGTGTTAAAATGAGCTTTGGTATTTGTATGTCCTCACTTCTGTTGTACATAGTGGAGATTGGCATTCGTGTTATCTCCGTGTTACGTTGTACATTATCATTATTATTATAATTAACATTATTTTCATGACCACAAGTTATTAAGCTAAGTCTTAATTATCTGTTGTGCTTATTGTACAGCCTATTACCTAAAACCGGTCAAATATACCCTTTATGTTGTACATTATTTTGTTTCTATTGTCTCTTTTCTTATTCTTTCTCTGTATATTCCTTCATATATAATTTAGTTAAAAAGAGAATCAAGTTGTGTTTTGTTGTATATTATTGAGTTAGAAACGTTCTGATTATTTCCTGTACGTATGTGGGAAATTAGTGATAAATAAAACCTCGGAAATGAAAGACATGTCTTTAAGTATCAATCGTATTTTAAGTTGTTTCTTAAGTCTTATTTACTGTCTGATGAAAGGTACTGAACAATTACGAACTAAGTAAGGTACGGTAGCATATTAGAATATACAATAACCGTCATTTGTTTAATTAATGCACTTAAAATGTTTTTTAGTATACCAGTATATTATACTTATAACAATCAGGCATGTCCTTATTGTTTGATCAAATTGCGTGTCACAAAGCAATACCATGTCGAGTTGTCTTCACTTGATTTTTTGTTTGCGAAGTAAATTATACAACAATTGTATAATTTAATGAATATGCATCAATATCGATAGTACTATTACTAGTATTGTCAAGATATTAACATAATGTCTGATTAGAAAACACACTTGGCATCACTAGTGCTTTTGACAAGTTATTTTAGAATTTTATTAATTATATTTTGATAGTTTCGTGCAATGGAGATTAGATAACAAAAAACGTAAACTATTTACCAGTCCCTTTCGTCAGATAGCAGCCAGACATTTGTTATTAGATTTATTATAAAGTTGACGTATTTTGTAAAATACATCGACAATTGAACTTGTATGTAAATTATAAATGTTCCTCGATAAAATCAATAATTTTATCAAGTAACAAATGTTTGGCTATAACAATTATTTTAACATTAAGGGTAAAGAGAAGGCTAGCTTAATTGTTGAAACAAAGTTTTAGAAGTAACACATTTTCGTAAAGTAGAAACTAGAAACTTATCTAAATATTATTATTACGCAAAACAAAAAAGCTAAAGAAAATACTATTTTAAGAAAGAAAATAACACTAAATTTGATTATATATAATTATATATAAAGGAAGCCAGACTACATGCATTCATAGCTAATTTGTATATTATTTGCTTTCATATTTGAAAAACATTAAACACGGCATACTAATTTTTGAAAAGAAAGAAGACTTAATTTACATGTAACATCCATATATTGATACAATGTTAATATTCTTCCGAGACAGCTAACAAATTAGGATTCATGTCTTGCACTTTTGTAAATGAAAGCAACTAATACAAAACTTATTTATTACTTAAACAGCTGCTTCCATCAAGAACATACACTTCAATTTAACTTTCATGATGCGGTGAATAATCGCTATCATGTTGCCCTTATCAATCACACATCATTCATTCACAGAAAATATTGGTGCTAGATATGAAAGATAAAAAAATATATGACCATCAAAATTAATTTATAAATATACAGTATATATACAGTATATATATATATATATATATATATATATATATATATATATGTATATATATAATTATATACTGTATATTATAATGAAATTCAAGTTTACATACATTTTGTGAAAGTTAACGAGCATAGTACCGCCAAAGCAATATAGCAGTAACTAAAGCCGGTATCACACGAGTGCTTTTTCCCTCAACAATTATCCTCAACACTGGTCTGGCAGCTAATGAGGTCAACATTTAATATATTTATTTTGCCTAAATTCATCGATCATCCGTCTAGTTTTCGATACCAGGGCAAAATATTCCAGAAATGTTGCCAGAAATTTTTTGACCATCGAATGTTGACTACAAAAGCTCTCGTGTGATACCAGCTTGAGGGTATAACGGTTCCGTCTGGGGGTAAGTGACGACTGGGTGTGATGCCGCTGATTTGTTCCTCATGTCAGTCTAACGCGATACCTGATGGCTCTCCTGGGATACTGTTATCCCGATCTACAGGTATGTATCAACTTATATATAACCGATCACTTCCTTATGTGCTTTTGTAGTTGTATCATAAACCTTGAATGATTGTTTAACTGTTAAGCATGAATTTGCATATGTTGCTATTGTACTTGTTTCACATAAGTGCATGCAGCTATAAATTAAGTCTATCCACTGGAGAGAAAAAATTATTGAAAAGGTCATTAATAGTTTCAATGATATATATGTTTCTATGTCTACGAAACTAGATTTTTCGCCGAGATTTCTATGATTCGTATGTTTAATTAAGTAGGACCATTTCTTCTTAAGATACTGAGGAAGAGATATGAATTTTGTATGTAGTCGGTAATCAGAAAACAACTTTACATACTCTGGGGATGAAGCCAGATAAGTCTTCCGTAAACACACAAACACCGCCATAAAATAGAAGTAGGAGAATTAAACGTGCTCATCTCCTCCTTCCCCGCCTCCCGCCTCCCCCCACCTAAGCTTACAACCTCCAGCTCACTGGGAGTAATTGAAAACAGGAATATTTCGCGCATTATACTGGAGGAAAAACCGGAGCGACCAAGACCTTAGCTTACGAGATAAAACCGTACACTCACGGTCGGAGAACACAGACTTTTTCTAAGTTTTCCATTGAAGCTTTGGCCAGTTGTTGTTGATTAAATTGTAAATATTGAGAGAAGATGATCAGTATAGAGCTGCTCAAGTGGGACAAACTTTAGAATGTTATCGCTGAAATGCTTGGAATTCTTTGGAAATTCTCATATCTCCACATTTTCACATGGAACACTATTTACGTGTTACCTGTTTTTCCTAATTCAAAACATTGCCATTTTGTTAAAGAGGACTGCTTCAAGTTACATTTCCACTAACTCTCTTGTCATATACGTATATGCATATATCCACACACAGGAAAATACTGCATATTCCATTAATTAACAATAGCAAATTACTCATAAAATATTTTTGAAATAAACATTGACTGCCAAGCCCCTATGATACCATATTGTCGTTGCACATAACAGTGTTCTTCAAGGTTTCATGCGAAATTTAACATTTGGTAATACAAACATTCCCTCACCCACTTTCCCTTTTATTCGATTCCCTTTTATCCTGGTGGACAACGAGAAAGAGGGAAGGAGGAGGCGGAATAAGAGGGGAGACCCGTATTAAAAGAAATCCGATTGTAAATGAAATTGGCCAGGACACATCTCTACGCATTACTAAAACATGGAAAGTAATCTTGTTTCAACGGCAGAGTAACTCAATCTGCACTCCCGCCCCCGGCCTGGACACGACCGGGGAATTGTTGCCTAAGATATCCGGACCTACACGAATATTGGCTGTTACGTTCATGTACGGTTATTATCATGTACACTCTTACTAGTACCTTGCTATCCCGCTCTTTTCTCACCACTTAAGTACTATCAATAGATATATAATCAACATAATATATATATATATACTGTATATATATATATATATATATATATATATATATATATATATATATATATATATATATATATATATATATATATATATATATCCCTGAATTACTAGTATATACTTAGGTATCCATTTGTAGTAAGTTGGCTATTACAAACTAATATGTATGAATTTCAATAGGAAACTTATTTTTCTCAAATTCGTGTTTAATGTTTTAATTCAAAGTGGCATATTCAACATGCAAAATACACACACATACAAGTACATTTTCTAGATATATAATATATACACTATCGGACGGCATCTCGATTTCCATTATGTATAAATCACTTATTTGAAGTAGCTTGAAAAAGCAAAACGTTGTCCACTTTAATAGGGGTTCATATTTATCTCACAATATGACCATCTGTGCCTCCTACTACATACTGATATGTGCAGTACAGAGGGAGGAGTGCTGGCTGCATGTGACTACCACAATGCTTTGATACATAGTATTAATGTGAATGAATGATCCTACCCACTTCCAATAATATTGTTTTAATAGATCAAGTCGTATGTTCACCTGCGAAAGCATAATATCTTGCCACCGTCTTGCAGCACTTGCCCAAGGTTCGTGTCTGGGCAACATATCTTTTAGATAACGTAAATACCAATGCATACATGCACTGTACAATTGCTATCTTAGTTGTAAGCATTTAAACCCGAACTTATATATATATATATATATATATATATATATATATATATATACTGTATAATATACATTGTTATTTTTATACAAGATTCGATCAATTTGCGCTGACACAACTGTTGGTGTTCATGCATTCATTAATTAACAAATTTCCACTGAAGACTAAGGAAGAATTGTAAATACGTTTAATGTTTTAACGATAATTAAAAGGGAAAGTGTTTTGTGTACTTACACCACGCACACTTGCACCATCACCCACACAATTTAACACAATAAACACCTCTTCCTTCTTGATCTTCACACTCACTCACTTCCCTTTCTACATTTTAGTCTTCATTTAATCTACCTCATCTCTCGTATAACAATGTACACACTGTTTACAATACTTCCCCACTCCTTGTGCCCTTTCTCTCCCCTTAGTAGCAGTCCCCCTCCTACCTCCCCTTTAGTCCTTCAACCCCCGTCGATCCTTCCCTTCTGATCCTATAACCCCCATCCCCCTCTCATCACAATCCATCACCCCTCCACCACATTTCGTGTTACTCTTTTACCACACCTCCCTCCCTAGTACCTCCATGCTTCCACCTCCCTGCTTGTTGAGCTGCCACCTACACCACTCCCCAGTACCAGCACACCTCTATCTCCTCTTTGCTACTCTGCATCCCATTACCAGTACCAACACATCGTCCACTCCTTCCCTGCTACTGTGCCCCCAACCTGCCCCCCCCCCCCCTCCCCCCAAAAAAAAAGAAGAAAAGAAAAGAAAAGAACCCTGAGCTCCCCATCCCCCCAGTACCAACACATCTCCACATCCCACCCTCCCATCCTGATCCCCCAACCCCCCCCCTCCCAGTACCAACACACCTCCACCTCCTAACCTGACCCCTCTCCCCTCCCCCACAGTACCAACACACCTCCACATCCTTGCCTGCTACTCTGCCCCAACCCCCACCCCCCCCCCTAGTATACCAACACACCGCCACCTCTTCCCTGTTAACCCCCCCCCCATCTCTCTCTCTCTCTCTCGCTCTCTCTTCCTTGCTACTCTCCCTGCTCACGTTCCGTTCCTTTTAAATAGCACAGTGGTGAGGTTTTGCTTGAGAATGCTGAATAAGTAATGTAATACATACACGTATTATTACCCTTACCTTGCTGGACAGCGCCGGCCAAGAATCACAAAGTTTCACTAAGAAGCCGCCTAGAGCGATCATATTCCATTCCCGGGACCTCCTACGACCACATGAGCGAACCATTAAGGGAAGCCACGATACATTCCGCCAATTGAGCAATTACTCTGGGCACCGTTCTTGGAAAAGCGGGTTAGCGGCCGACAAGACTAGTAAAAACAACAAAAAAACAAATTAATCCAGAAAAGTCGGTTGACATTCTTTTCCTCATCAGATATCTCTAATAATATATGCAAGGGGAATGAAGTACTACGAGGCATAAAGGGAAATAGTAATTGGCTACCGAGTGGACACAGCGATTGGTAGGGGACAGAGGGAGAAACGGGATGAAGGGGAATACAGCAAAGGAATTATATTTGCGGAATGGCAAAGGGGGCCCACCTTTTTATCTCTCTTTCTCCCTATCTCTCTTGGTTGTATCCATTCGGCTCCATTCAGCCTACTGTTTTAAGACGTTTAGCCCACCTGGTCTCGATTTTTTCCTGGCGAGCGGTAGCGAGCCATCATATTTATAAAAATACAACAAATTGACAGCAGGCTAAATTTGTACATTTTTCGATAGAAAAATTTCTCGGGCGAAGCCGGTTCTCCATACAAAGCTGGCTCGCTATCGATCGCCAGGAAGAACGACACCTGGATGGGGATAAATGTCTTAAAGCAATAGGCTGAATAGGGCTGAAAGCATCCAAGCCAGAGAAAGATACAAACAGAGAGAAAATGAGAGCAGGAATAATGGGAGAAAGTTGTGAGGAGAGATATGCATATGGAAAACACAATTGTTTTCTATGTCTATGAAGGAGATAAAAGGCAAAGCTGCCTGTATATGTATGTCTTTACCGCCGCAAATTAAATTATGTTTCATTAGACTTTGTGGGCTAAATATGGATGGAAGCAAACAAGGTGGCCATCTTGGATCAATAGATACCTTCTTCTTTTTCACTTTACCACCATATTTCTACTATTTTATCATCCTCTATATTAATGGTAAGACCAGCGCGGGTTAGGTTAGGTTGTTAGTTTAGGTTAATTACAAAATATAATTTTGGGAAGCATGTCTCTCTATTGCTATTTAATGGGTAAAAACACATTTGCAGAAGGAAAAAAAAACCTTAAATTCCACTAATTAATCAAAGAACTGATGACACATAGGACAAAAAAAACATACGTGACCTAAAATACATATTGACCAAATAGGTTCAATCTTGGGTTAGAGAGTTGGACAGATGTATGTTTCTTGTTTCTTGTAATGTTTGGATGACAAGCGCTGACTATTGTGATTGTTAGGACAGTTTCCAACATTATTTCGCTTAAAATCTGCCGCGAAGGTAAATGCAGCATCTCGATACTACCACATGAAACAGTGGTGCTCATGATACCTTAGTAAGCAACATTGAATGAAATACAGAGCATAAATATTGATTGAGAATATATTCTCCACATTTTTTGTTTCTATCAATAACTATTAAATGTGTAATAACTCCGGAAAAAAAACTCACCTCAGGGTTCATCTGTAACTTGGTATTATTGTCTGGCGAATACGTCTTTACAAGTATAAAAACGCCTTTTCTCGCCCCCCTAAAAATCAGCCTCTCAAGACGGCCTATATTTACCCCAAAACCATCCTAGTCTTCTTACGCTTCCAGCATTGTTTGACGTAGACGAGTCTGCAAACTAAAGGCATTTTTACCTCCAGGTAGCGTCTACAAAAGAAAAAGATGGAGTATACTTGCGGCTACCTTGATTATTAGGGCAGCTTGTCCATGAGGCGAATTTTGCGATGAAAGGAAGGCAACGTGTGGGCTGTTTACATTGGGGGCGCGAGGAAGGAGGAACACACAAAGCATGGGGGGGGGGGATGGGGGGGGCGGGACTCAACCTACACCATTCTTCTTTGCTCTTCCACTAATGTACATATGCCTTCATAATTCCATAGGCTGTGACTTGAGTATTGAATGGCAACGATGAACGGGAAGGCTTTGCTATGTCTCGAAAATGTACCGATTATTAATGCCTACTCTACACGTTTCACTATATTAAAACAATAGTAATTTTTCACTAACGTTTAGAACAAAAAGAAATGTCAACAAACTATTATCCAAAAAATCAAATATTACGTGTATGAAAGATTTTTCATGAATTAATTTTTTTTTTTTTTTTTTAGCAAACCAATCTTGATTCCATTTCAATCGTTTTGCCTCGATTAATTCGTGTATGTGGAATTGAAATAATAATATCGTCTTAGAGCTCCTTCTAACTTTTGGCTTAATCTGAATATCATTGGTCCTTGGAGGTAGCCATTGACGGCGCGCTCCGTACCTTGAGGAATGATGGAAGACTGTGGTGCGGGGTGGGGGAGTCAATACCACAACCAGAAGTCAGACCAGTAGGCATCCATCAGATCGCCCTTCAGTAATATTTATCCTAGCCGAGATGCTCTGCAATATCCGGTCCGGGCTTCGCTAAATCTGGCTGTAACGGGAGATCTATTTCGTGTGTGTGTGTGTGTCTGTTCAAGCTCCAAATATTTTGCCATCTTCTTGAAATGTTATCATAATTTGGGACATGCTGCTATAGTGAATATATATTCATTATCTGAATTACCTTGGCACACTAAGGGAAAACTAATACATACATACCGTATATATATATATATATATATATATGTATGAGAGAGAGAGAGAGAGAGGGGGGAGGGGGATGAAGGGGGGGGGGGGGGGGGGGCGGTGCAACAGCATCATCGTTACCTCGACCAAAGTTTCCTGGAGAAATACACTCGGCTAACTCTGCCGGTCAGTTTGGAGCCGCTGTAATCCTACCTCAACGCGGAAATTTTTATCAGGGTTCCTTTTGATCCCCGGGAGTCTTTTGATTGGTGCAATTTACGGAGTGCACTGCGGCTGTGTTAATATGGGGTTTTCTAATTTGAGGATTACTTTCAGCAGTAGCAGCTTGCACCTTCCATCCTCTCACAAAACTGTTGGTGCTCGTATATTAAAGAGCATTTCTAAGTTCTATAACCTACATTTGTCTCATTTCTGGCTGCTTCCTTTATAACCACTCTCTTCTCATTTCCCTTTGTTTTCACCATCCCACTTAATGTTATTACCTGTTTCTCTCACATTTTTCATTCACTTCACCTACCTATCATATTTCACTCAGTTTTACTTTTGTTTTTATGTAGATAAGAGAGACAAAAGGCAAAACTGCTTGCGACAAGTGCTTGCCTTAAACCTGAAAGAGTGACAGGGCCAAAATCAAGGAGTATTCGACCCAAAATGTCTGGACACACAGAGTTTGAAGCAATTCAAGTCATAGGATGAGGGGAATATGAATTCAGGGAGAGAGTTCCAGAGCTTAGCTGTTGAATAGAAGAAAAATCGGGAATATAGTTTCACTCTTGGATTGGAGAGTTGCACAGAGTAGAAGTGGGATTGTGTTGCAAGACGGGCGCTATGTACTCTACGTAGAATAGGTGGTATATATATACTCTGAGAGAGCTCTGAAAAACGCTGATCATTGTAATAGTGGTAGACTAGCGAGAGAGATGCAACATTGCAGCGAAGAGAGAGAGAGAGAGAGAGAGAGATTGCAGAGAGTCGTGAGTTAATGAGACGAAAGGCTTTCTTTTCTACTTTGTCAAGATGTGCTGTGTGAGAAGATCCTCCCCACGCATTATTTTCCATATTTTTTCCATATTTTTCTACTACTGTTTCCCACTCACTGGAATCTCAGTGACAATAGCCTCTTTTCGTCCGCTCGTTTAAGGGGGGTCACCTGCTTGTTTTCTTTTTCTCCTTTTCTCTCTTTCCCTGGCTTGTATTCATTCGGCCCCATTCAGCCAACCGTTTTAAGACGTTTATCCCCATCCAGGTGTCGATTTCTTCCTGGCGAGCGATAGTGAGCCAGCATTGTATGGAGAAATCCAGCTTCGCCGGAGAAATTTTGCTATCGAAATTTTAAAAAATTTAGCTTGCTGTCAAAACAAAAATATACAGTATATATGCTGGCTCGCCAGGAAAATATTGACACCTGGATGGGGGTAAACGTCTTAAAACAGTTGGCTGAATGGGGCCGAATGAATACAAGCCAAAGAGAGAGAGAGACAAAAAAGCGAGATGGGCTCCCTTAATCTATTTTCCTACTCCAATCTTTCATGTTCTCTTCCTCTCTCATTCCGTCATTCCCATTGATAACTATTCTAATTTACCCTATTGTTCTTTTCTGCTCACCTTTTATCCCTTCTTCCTCTTTGTTTATGTTGTTTTTCCATTAAAATTCTGTCTTTCTCTATTAACCATTCACCCTTGTTGTTTTCTACCAAGTTTCGCAACTATAATTATTCAATTATTTTCCTCCATTGCGTAATTTTGTACATAAGAGTCCTCCATAAACTATCAGTTCACTCACACGTTCAAACTGGCCTGTCCTGACTCAGATGTATTTTGATAAATGTCGAAAAGTTAACATGATGGTATTATAGAAATACCATTTGAAAGAGGACACTTAGCTGACAGAGTTCTACTTGCATCTTCTTCCGGTAAACAGCGAGAAATAGAGGGTATTATGATAACAGAAAGATTGTCAATAAAATCTCCTCAACAAGTATTTATATCCAGTACTCAGATTGATACACAGCACTGAGCGTAAGTGCTAGCCTTTGTAATCGACCCAGGCTTTGTTTCTCAGGCATTCCATCACTTCAAACCTTTACTTCTTTACTTGACAGTGTACACCTCATTACTCTTTCTCTCTCTCTCGCTCTCTTGCTCTATCTCTCTCTCTCTCTTTCTATTCTATTCTTCTACTATAAACTGTCCCTGTCTAGTACACACACACACACACACATATATATATATATACTGTATATATATATATATATATATATATATATAATACATCCGTCTTACAGTCCTCATATACTGTATATTCACCTTGGAACCTCACTCTACTCCCATTCCGTAGTACCCCACCTTCCCTGTTTCCTTAAGTACTTCATTCTGTCTTTCTATCTTCATATACTCCGTATATCCCACTTTCTTTTCCACGAGATTCCTTTTAATTGGTAACGAAAGGAGAAAGGAGTTATGGCTGGAAAGAAGAGCCAAAGAACCATAAAACAGTATACTAGAGCTTAGGGATGTAGAGTTATCTTAGGGATGTAGAGTTATCTTAGGGATGTAGAGTTATCTTAGGGATGTAGAGTTATCTTAGTTTCTCAGATGTATTTAGGGGAGAAGGGCCTTTTTTCTATTAATTTTTGTATTAATATATATCTTAGTTTCCTGGCTAGACCTCTATCAAGCTTAGAAAAACACCTCCTAGATCCCCCTTCAAGATAATTGTGTACATTATTTGGTAGAACAAATTTCCCGGCCGAAGGCCAGTTCCTCTTAAAATTTTAGGCTCGCTATTGCTCTCCATGAAACAAAAAATGCCTCCTAAATGGCACGAAAGGTCTTAACATTGACAACGAAATGGGGCGAAAGGAGTTAAAATCGCCAAATTAATGGGCCGAACGTCTTATAATCTCAAAACAAATGGGGCTTAACACGAGGGAGAAAGGGGACCAGAAAAACGACCCATCTCCCTTTAATGCTATTTGCTCGTTGTTGACTTTCCCTCACTCTACCTCCGTCGTCCACTCCCTCTCCCCCCTCCTCCGTGGTAATGAGGTAAGGCTATTATGAAACATGAGACTTCTGAGCGGAAATGCCTGGTGAGGTATAAGCTGATGTCTTCATACAGGTAGACGGCTGACGGTGTTGTTGGCAAAACATATAGAATAATAATCACGGTAAATACAAAAAATATATTTAGTTAACCCGTTCAGTACCGGTGACATCCTTTTCATTATAGTACTATTCCTCCCTCTCCGCCCTCCTCTCTCTTACTTATGCCTAATATCCTAATCTCTTCTAAAAATGTACTTTCTACCCTCTCTGGGCTTAACACTAATAAGGCGTACGGGTCGGACGGTGTTCCTCCTGTTGTTCTCAAAAACTGTGCTTCCGTGCTGACTCCCTGCCTAGGCAAACTCTTTCGTCTCTGTCTATCCTCTAACGTCTTCCCTTCATGCTGGAAGTTTGCTCACATTCAACCTGTCCCAAAGAAGGGTGACCGCTCTCAACCCTCCAACTATCGTCCAATTGCTCTCATCTCTTGTCTTTCTAAAGTTTTTGAAACTATTCTTGCTTCCAAATTTCTTAAGCATTTCTCTTCTCATAATCTGCTCTCAGATCGCCAGTATGGCTTCCTTAAGGGTCGCTCTACTGGTGATCTTCTTTCATATCTTACTAACTCTTGGTCATCCTCCTTTCGGGACTTCGGTGAGACTTTTTCTATTGCACTAGACATATCGAAAGCCTTCGATAGAGTCTGGCATAAATCTTTAATTTCTAAACTACCCTCCTTCGGTTTCTATCCCTCCATCTGTGCCTTTGTCTCTAATTTCCTTTCCGGCCGTTCCATAGCCGCGGTTGTGGACGGCCATTGTTCACTTCCTCACCCTATAAACTCCGGTGTTCCTCAGGGCTCTGTCCTATCTCCTATTCTCTTTCTAATCGTTATAAATGATCTCCTTAACTGTACCTTAATTCCCATCCATTCATACGCAGACGACTCAACCTTACACTACTCCATTAGTTTTTCAGAACGCCCCAGCCAGCAATTCCTCAACGACAAACGTAATGAAGCCATAGAACTCTTAAATTCTGATCTAAATACTATTTCCAATTGGGGCAGAGAAAACCTTGTTAACTTTAATGCTTCCAAAACCCAATTTCTCCATCTATCTACCCGTCAGGATCTCCCAGCGGACTATCCCTTATTCTTCAACAATACAAAAATCAACCCTTCATCTTCTCTCAATATTCTTGGTGTCTCTTTTTCTTCTGCTCTCATTTGGAAGGACCATATTACCAGTCTTGCTAAGGCAGCCTCCCAGAAGCTGGGTGTGCTCAACCGCCTTAGGGGGTTCTTTTCCCCAGCACAGCTTCTTGCTCTGTACAGGGGCATTGTGCGCCCTTGTATTGAGTATTGTTCACATGTGTGGGGAGGTTCCTCTCACACTGCTCTCCTAGACAAAGTTGAAAGGAAGGCCTTTCGTATCATTAACTCCCATCCACTCACCAACTCTCTGCAATCTCTCTCTCTCCGCCGCAATGTTGCATCTCTCTCGCTATTCTATCGCTACTATAATAATCAGTGTTCCTCAGAGCTATCCCAGTGCTACCACCTCCTTTACGTAGGGCACGTGGTACCCGTCTTGCAACTCAATCCCACCCCTACTCTGTGCAACTCTCCAACCCAAGAGTGAAACGATACTCTCAAACTTTCTTCTACTCAACAGCTGAGCTCTGGAACTCTCTCCCAGAATCAGTCTTTCCCTCTTCCTATGACTTAAATTGCTTCAAACTCCGTCTGTCCAGGCATTTTGGCTCGAACGTCCCTTGATTTTGGCCCTGTCACTCTTTCAACTATGGGGGAGGCACTCGCTATAGGCAGTAATGCCTTTTGCCTCCCTCAATCACATAGAAAAAAAAATAAATAAAGAAAAATCTATACCAACTATTAGACGATGTATTCAGCTTAAGAAGGATGTTTACCAATTAAAAGGCTACAGATTATCTCAATTAACCCTTTCAGCTACTATATATCCTCCCTAAGCTTCATAAAATCGCCTAAATGCAGCTGACATATAAACCACAGTACGTCACCGGCACAGAAGTGGTTAATATTGGATTTACATATTCCTACGAGAAATATGTTTACAATTTATAACAGTAGAAGAGATAATGATATTTGCAAATTACTTTATTACGTGCGGGATAACCTCAGGAAGGGTATAAAGAAAACATTTGCATTATTTGTTTGATATATTTGTTGCACATTTATATATAAAGCAACACTAAAATCAGAAACAAACGCATTACATTAATATTATGTAAATAAGCTGACACAAAAAGACACAGTTATTATATTTGTAATGGCAGTATATCAGACAGCCATCATAAGGAGAGTCACGGTTTCTGGTCACTTGTAGTATCTCTACTGCTATTGTACTTTATGAATTATATTGCCATATATGATTTTCTTGTAATTACTAAATATCGTGATCAAGGGGAGAGATGGTTAACGGAACAATGAATAGTTAATGCTCAACTGCATCGAAATGTCGAAATTATATTTTTACTACCGGTATATCTATCAACAATATGCACTATGCATTTTATCTTGGAATCCTCTCTAGCACTGAACTTAGTTGGTATAATATGAACTCCTTAATCTCTACCCTTTTATAATATTAATTCAAATAATTCGCCAAAAGAATATACTTGTAATTTGAAATTGCCGTCAAAGGGAAAATAGGCCTAAAATGAGTGACCCTACTGGAGAAAAATAATATTACAAAGACATGCAATATATAGAGTGTGTATATAATATTATATATATATATATATATATATATATATATATATATACTGTATATATATACCGTATATATATATATATATATATATATATATATATATAATTATATATATTAGTTTAAAAGAATAGTCACAATACCTTCAGTAGTTTTAGTTAAATCAAAGGCGAAAGATAGTCTGAGATTTAACAGCCCTTACCCTTTGTGTTTAACAAAGCCTAAGCATCGGTTACAATTTGCGTTAGAGGTCTGTAAAGAAAAAGAGTGCTGATATTTAATTTAGTTGTAATGTAACCATAACTGTTAGACAATTGTTTACCAAGTCTACACAAACAAATATTTAGCACAAGATTAATTCTATTGAATAACGTGTCCCTGTTTTTTATAAGTTGTTCAGTATTATTGTAAAGGAACTGAACGAATTCCGTTTGTAGTTATCAAAGTGCAATGACTTTTCAGTAATAGTATGATACGAGAGCTTGTAGCTTGTAGTCATACTTTATGCATATTGGAATATTGTCCACCAAATTATAGGGTGCCCTACATATGTGGAAACGATAAATTTACAAAAAATGCCGTGTGTCTGAAATCCGAATAGAGTAATTTAACAAATGAGAGTAGCTATGATGTGAAAAGTGAATTGGCCCGAACAAAATCAATCAATCTATAAGCGTTAGACGCCGTTCATATTATAGACATCAACTTCTTTAACCAGAATGATTACCTATAGTAGTAACAAGTGAATGTAGCTCTAAGTAATATTGTATTTTTATACATTCTCCACTCTGAAGAAATATAACATTCCTTGTAATATGCGTTTAGAACTAATACACAAGAAGTTGCAGGAATAATGATGTTGGTAAAAAAAAAAAAAAAAAAAAAAAAAATCTTCTGATGAGTGGGTTAGCTTGCCCGACATTACGACACAATAGCATGCAATACTCTAAAGTGTAGGAGTGATTTAGTGTGAAATTGCTTTGTGTGAATGACTGATAGGTATAATAATGCTTTAATGGAATATTCGTACCATACTCTATATATCCGTTGACACATGCAGCACACTTCTTTTCACTTTTGTTTATTGTTGCTACATTTGTTCACATGTATGTATTTACGCTGCATATTCTGATAATTACTGCAGAATACAGGCTTAAAACTATATATTTTCTTCGATAAGAAAAAGTAATTTACTAATATAAACCAAAACAGGTCGATGCTGGACACCAGGGACCAAGACATCTGGCTAGGGAGCCTTCAACCCTGAATTAAATTATCCTCGGGGCGCGTCCAAACCTAAAAATACAGCCAGACGCCCTAATGAACCTCTGGGGCCATTTGGCGGGGTGTGCGTTGCGAGAGAACAGACGAACACCGTAATACGCCTGACGGAGACTGATCCACGCAGATTACCTTGATGTTGAAATCAATTCCCTGACACAATTTTCCCACAGCATGATTTAAGAGCTCCCGGCCCGCCTGTCTTGTGAGGGCGCTATGGAGCCGTGCAGGCGACTCCCAACGCTATGCATCTACGTCTGCCGCTACACAGGCACCACACGCTATACCCTCCTCTCTTTCTTCCTCCTTCCCCTCACCTTCTCACCTCTCTCTCTCTCTTTCCTCTTTCCCTTCCTCCAATGTTTGTATTCATCCTTTAGTGCACCCATTCATAAACAAAACATATAATAACATTGCCCTTATTTTCCATTTTACAATTGATAGCTTTCTTAAAATTCACGAGCCTTGATAACTATGCAATACTCCAATTTGCATCTGTATAGAATCCAAACGAAATATGACAGTGCTATAAAATATTACAAATTATGGGTATGCTTATTATGATTAATGACTGTTCCTAAACTTGTAAGTCTTTCATTATATGTTTTTCTTTAACTACCTTCCACTCTTCGCCCCATATAAAGACACGACCAATAATTGCTGCTCTTGTTTAATATAACGAACGAAGGGTACCATGAATCAACCGCTTAACTGATTTGTTCACCAGCTTAACAATTGTAAGTGCGTGAGCTGTGGCATAGTCAGTAGAGCGTCGGCTGCTGATCAGAGGGTTGGTGGATTGAGCCCGCACTGTCAACATTTTATTGGTACATGTCAATCCTGGGCAACTTGACCTAACGATTCGTGACGAACGCCTAATGTTCGTGGCCACCCTTTCTTGAGAACTATGACGTCTGGCCAAAACAAACAACAACAACAACAACACACATACAGTATATTGCTAGCTGTGGGCGTGTGGATGTACTTTTCTCAACAGTATTAGTTTATGTCTTAATGGTAATGTTGGGTTTTACATACATTAAGAGACAACTTGTTAGCCAGGAGCCAATTTGAAATATTAATTCAATCAGTATTCATTGTGCGTACCAGAGCCGCAAACACTGAATCTGAGTGAAATACGCTTGTATCGTTTGCAAATAAGTTGGATTTAAGTACATCAGAAGATTTGACAAAATCATTGATATAGATAAGGAATAATAGGCGTGGGAAATAATTTTCCCACAGGACAGGTGACTGAGGAGCCTGTGAGTAATTTGTTCTTGGCCACCCCCTCACTGGGATTGAGGCGTCGGGCAATGGATTAATAGATAGATAGTATAATACTACTCAATATAATAAATGAGGCACCTATACATTTGAGATATATGAAGCCATTGAAGCATTCGAAGACCGTATTTAGTTTAATCAGTTGTGTGAATATGTGAATAGTTGTATATAATCTGGGTTTATTAGTATAGATTAGTTCAAGAACATTGTATAATATTACCCATGTCGGAAATACTCTTACGATAACGGAAAACTGAGCTACCGTAATTATTATTAATAATATTTAGCTAGTGTTCGAAATGGGTATAGAACACAAAAGGGCTCGTTTCAGTAGTTTATTTTCACCTTGTTTCGACGTATATCAAAATTATCTGAGCTGAATACTAGCAGACACTCACAGCCGGAATCAGTTGCTACTTTACAGCCATACGGATAACATTACATTAACAGTGCGTCGGTGAATACTACACGGACTATAATACCATTTAATCGGTCACCATTATTCTCAACAATTAACATTTAATATAACTTACGTGAATCTAAAGTTACAAGGCTCTGAAATTAAAATATAATATAAGAACCAGAGCTTCATTGCCCATATGTTTTTGCCGCTGGTATAAGGTAGCTTTTAGGTTGGCGTTACGCTGCACTACATCTAAAACATCAAGTAAGTTAGTTAATCTATCATATCTTTATAACTTTGAAATTCGTTTATTATACGGTGAAAGAGTTAATATATGGATAACGGATAATTTAAAGTAAATTGACTTTCCTCCTTTCAGTGGACGTTTCCCGTAGCCATGTCCACACCAAGTAAATAAAATTGACTAAAAACGTGTAATAAATCCTCCCTATACTTATACAAGCTATCTCTACTCATTATCGCGAGGGATAGGCCTTATACCAGTCTGGTATAAGGCCTATCCCTCGCGATAATGAGTAGAGATAGCTTGTATAAGTATAGGGAGGATTTATTACACGTTTTAGTCCATTTTATTTACTTGGTGTGGACATTTTTGTCGAACGGAGGACGACTAGGGCGGTCTTGACTAAATTTGCCACAATAGGGGTCCAAGCGTTGAGCCCTGTGGAGCTCCGGTACACACATTTTCAGTGTGCAATTTAACTCCATTAATTTCACAATGTTGTTGCCTGTTTGATAGAAACATATATCATGATCAATTGTGATCAATACATCCGCACATTATAATTGATTATGGAAAATAACACTACCGAGATACTAATTTGCTCTGCAGTCTCTCTCTCTCTCTCTCTCTTCGCCGCAATGTTGCATCTCTCACTATTCTACTGTTATTACAATAATCAGTTTTCCTCAGAGCTCTCTCTTCGCTGCAATATTGCATCTCTCACTATTCTACTAATATTACAATAATCAGGGAAAAATGTTATTTTAATACCACGAATTTTCCGAGTGTTTTTTATAAAAGAAATTGTTCATTTGCATCAATATATAGTGTTTGTAATTAATTAGAAATCTCGGGGAAACGTATTTTCCCCATTAGGCCTATTGATCGATGTTGAGACACGCCCCCGATAGTGATTTGAAAAGACATTAGCCTAACCTAACAACCTTACCTAACCTAACCTAGTATTATGGGTGGGGGCTGCTGCCCCCACACCCCCGCTGGTTGAGTACTAATCCCTTAGTAAAAAAAAAAAAAAAATGGCTGTCGATTATACGAAGGTGAAAGAAAAGTCGATGAAGTCTATGGTGTTTACTCTGCAATATTCAGCATTGTACATTGATAACGGGAAAGTACCGTATTGACAACCTTGTTACGAAAATTAAATTTTAGTACCATACTTTTATATTAGGTCTTTCCGAGGGTTTAACACATTTTCATATGATCTTTAGAGCTATCGATGACTGAAAGTACCGTATTGACAACCTTGTTACGAAAAAGACATTTTAGTACCATACTTTTTTATTAGGTTTTGCCGAGGGTTAAAACAAATTTTCTTATGATCTTTAGAGAATATAGATTCAATATTTATCTTCAAATATATCAACAAAATTTGTGGTATTAAAATAACATTGAACCCACAATCCCACCTCTACTCTGTGCAACTCGACAACGTTATTTTCAATCTTTCTTCCGTTCAACAGCTGAGCTCTGAAACTCTCTCCCAGGATCAATCTTTCCCCCATCCTATGACTAGATTTCATCACACTCCATGTGTCCAGGCATTTAGGCTCGATCGTCCCTTGATCTTGGCCTTATCACTCTTTCAACTTTGGGGGAGACACTCGTCACAGGCAGTTCTGCATTTTGTCTCCCTCACTCACATTGACAAAATATATAGTGTGGAAAAGGGTTGGCTCATACGGACACCAAACGGAATATAGTCCTAATTCGAATAATGTATCTTGATAAAGGTTGATTTTGTTTTGGCTACATTGTCATTAGGCCTAGAAACTATGCAATGATAATATAGTAAAACCTTATGCAACCAGAACCGATGGTAAGGGCTGGTTGTAGATGGTAAGGGCTGGTTGTAGATGGTAAGGGCTGGTTGTAGATGGTAAGGGCTGGTTGTAGATGGTAAGGGCTGGTTGTAGATGGTAAGGGCTGGTTGTAGATGGTAAGGGCTGGTTGTAGATGGTAAGGGCTGGTTGTAGATGGTATGGCTGGTTGTAGATGGTAAGGGCTGGTTGTAGATGGTAAGGGCTGGTTGTAGATGGTAAGGGCTGGTTGTAGATGGTAAGGGCTGGTTGTAGATGGTAAGGGCTGGTTGTAGATGGTAAGGGCTGGTTGTAGATGGTAAGGGCTGGTTGTAGATGGTAAGGGCTGGTTGTAGATGGTAAGGGCTGGTTGTAGATGGTAAGGGCTGGTTGTAGATGGTAAGGGCTGGTTGTAGATGGTAAGGGCTGGTTGTAGATGGTAAGGGCTGGTTGTAGATGGTAAGGGCTGGTTGTAGATGTTCGTGGCTTGACAACAATGACCTTGGGATTTACTTCACTTACTTTTATATTCATAGTTATTATACAAAGTGAAAGTAAACGCACAATTCCAATGCCATAAATTTGACATGTTATTGTAACCTTTGGGTTAAATAATTGATGGAACCGTGGACAATATCAGAACAGAACTAAAGAAGTACTTGGTGTGCATGCTGCACACCCACATGTTTTAAAATCCACACATATTCGTTCAATTGGATTGCCTGTTTTCATATCAAAGCTTCAAGAACTCTGGTAGGTAAATCGTGTTAGTGATAACAAAACGAGCATATTGATAGTATAAGCTTTAGTGAACATGAAGCAAACGCTTAACTCGGCTTTGACAGATTACGTTTCTATATAAATATAGTAATTTTTCTATTTAATTTGCTCACGTTTAGTACCATTCCTAATGAAAATTTATGTTATAATATTATGCACCAATAAATAGGAATATAAAACATTAATACTAGCTTTGATAGCGATAGAAAATTGGAAAGAATCCTTGATAGCATAATGACATATGGCTATGCTCATATATTTTAACATTGCTATTTAAACATACATACATTAAATAGTCAGTTGTTTTCTAAAATTAGTTCATGAGCGATGAAATATATCAAGCTTATTTATCGTAATCACGAGGATGTGGCTGGTTCTGTAAAAAACAAATGTTCTTGGTACAGACACTTATAATTATTTGAAGACATAATATGTCAATGGGTCCAGCCACCTTACACACGGTATAATTGTGAAACCAAAATAAATGAAGCAAATAGGACACCAGCATCGAGCAATTGATGATTGCTAAGCTGTCATTAAAGGAATAGTAGTGAATTGTTAAAGAAACACATACATCAAGCTGATTTGAAAGTAAGCATAAACATTCTGTCCGCCATTGAATATAAGTAGCACTTTATGAAGGAGAGAGAGAGAGAGAGAGATGAAGAAACAAAATATAAAATAATGATAGAGAGAGCAAGGAAAAGGGAAAGTATCAGAAGAATGGCAATGAGGAAGCGAGGAAGAACAAGATGGGGAGAGAAGGAGAAACAGAAAAAGAAGAAGAGGAAGACACGGACTAAGACGAATCCTAAGAAAGAAGAGCCGAGAGGGGCGACCAGCTGTGGTGAGGAAGGAAAAGATGGGGAAGAAGAGGAGAAACAGATATACAAGAAAAGGAAGACACGGACTAAGATGAAAACTATGAACAAAAAAGATGGGGAAGAGGAGAAGAAGCAGAAATAGAAGAAGAGGAAGACACGGACTAAGATGAAAACTAAGGAAGAAAAGGTGGGGAAGAGGAGAAGGAGAAACAGAAATAGAAGAAGAGGAAGACACGGACTAAGATGAAAACTAAGAAAGAAGATATGGGGAAGAGGAGAAGGAGAAGCAAAAATGGAAGAGGAAGACACGGACTAAGATGAAAACTAAGACAGAAAAGATGGGGAAGAGGAGAAGAAGGAGAAGCAGAAATAGAAGAAAAGGAAGACACGGACTAAGATAACTAACAAAGAAACGATGGGGAAGAGGAGAAGAAGGAGAAACAGAAATAGAATAAGAAGGAGAAACAGAAATAGAAGAAGTGGAAGACACGGACTAAGATGAAATCTAAGAAAGAAAAGATGGGGAAGAGGGAGAGAAGAAGGAGAAGCGGAAATAGAAGAAGGGGAAGACACGAACTAAGATGAAAACTAAGAAAGAAGAGCCGTGGGGGCGACCAGCTGGGGCGAGAAAGATGGCGTCTTTGGACTGATGGTGGGCCCTCATTAAACCCACACCCCGTCAGTTTAAATAATGGGGCCCCATGAAAACGGCGCAGCGGGGGGACCAAGAGAGGGATTGGGAGAAGGGGGGAGAGAGAAAGAGAGATAGTGAGAAGGGGATGAAGAGATGAGAGAGAAAAATATATGGGGAGAAGGCGGGAGACCAAGACAGGGATGGGGAGAAGGGGTCGGGGGAGAGAAAGAGAGATGGTGAGAAGGGAAGAAAAGGATAGAAATGGAGGGTAGGGGAGATAGATAAATAGATGGTGAGAAGGGAAGAAAAAGAAAGTGATGGGGAGAGATGGGGAAAAGGGGGAGAGAAAGATAGAAGGGGAGAGAGAGAAGTGGAGGGAGAGAGGTGGAGGGGAGAAAGAGTGAAGGAGGGGAAGGTGTTAGGGCAGAGGAAATGCGGAAAGGAGGGGGAGAGGAAAAGAGAGCGATAGAGAGAGCAGTCAATGTCAAAGAAAGAATAGGATGAGAGAGGGAAAGGGGAAGCAAATTGCCATGGGAAAAAGGAAGAAGGGGAAAACAGATCGGAAAATGGAGAAAAAAAAGTAAGGGAAAACAAAAGAGGAAACATAGCGTAAAGAAGGGATAATGGGAGGAGGGATGATGATGGGGGGAGGGAGAGGGAGTAACCGAAGCCAGAAAAATGCAAGAGTAGGGAGGAAAAAATTGTTAAACGATATGTTAGGTAATGGTGAAGAAAGGTAAACATAAATAGAGAGAGAGAGAGAGAGAGAGAGAGAGAGAGAGAGAGAGAGAGAGAGAGAGAGAGAGAGAGAGAGAGAGAGAGAGAGAGAGAGAGAGAGAGAGAGAGAGAGAGAGAGAGACAGAGAGACAGAGAGAGAGACAGAGAGACTAGGGGTGGGGTGGGGTGGGGCAGGAAAGATGATGAATGTTGGTGGGAGAGGGAGAAAAGGAGAGATAAGGGAAGTCACTCAGGCAGAGATTTGGTTGTGTGGATTCTGCATGGCAAAGTTGGAGGAAGAACCGGAAAAGAGAGACAGATCAAGAAAATGAAATATGGAAGAATAAGAGGAGCAAAGTTTCTTTATAATTTGAAGATAGCAAGGGATGCAGTTAGAATATAGAACAAAATATCACAAATGAAATATAGGTACATATTGGTAAACATGAAATGTAAAACATTCCTTCTATATCAAAATCGTTGGATGATGGATGATTGGGGAAGCATTTGTATAATTCCAGAAATGTTATACGTAATCAAAGGAAAGACACAAATTCATTGAATCTTATGCATAATATACGAATGAAGAGCTGAACTGATAATGCAGTATT
Organism: Paralithodes platypus; assembly: GCA_032716605.1. Classification (NCBI taxonomy): domain Eukaryota; kingdom Metazoa; phylum Arthropoda; class Malacostraca; order Decapoda; family Lithodidae; genus Paralithodes; species Paralithodes platypus. Next base: position 23,886,008 of record CM064522.1, on the reverse strand, counting down.
AAATAATAAGAAGTTTATTTAGCACACCCAAATAACTGTAAACATATATTGATGCATGTATAATATTGAAATGAGTAAGCAAAATGAATAGTGACATTTTCATAAACATTTTATGCCAAAGGAAAAGTCTGCTGTGTACATTACCTCTAAGTAAAAGCACACAGTGTTATGAGAGGCACTTTATTATATACGCAACACCAACAGATCATCACCATCTCAAAACAAACAAATGCAGGATATCCCTCACTGTTTGTGCTGTGTCATTGTAAGAGGAGAGGAGGGGGGAGGAGAAAAGAGGGAAGGGTCAGGGGACGCTTTGTGGGGGGTGAGAAGGTATAGGCAGGTTCACACGAACGATATTTCCGGCGATTTTCGATCGGTATCTTAGTTTTGAGAAGCATTTTTTTTTTTTGGGGGGGGGGGCTCTTTTCGTACGGTATTGGCAGCTACAATGGCGTTAGATTGCTATATCTTGGTGAATATTTAGAACATAAATATACATATGAATCTCCACGTCCTGAGTCACCTAGGAAAAATTCCGAAAACACACACACACACACACACACACACACACACACACACACACACACACACACACACACACACACACACACCCAACACTTTTCCGACAATATTTTTTCAGAATTTGTGATCTGTCAACATCGTATTTAATATTATATCATTATGCAGTCATATAAGACATTTATCATCCGTATGTTTGCTTATACCAATGCAAAATAGCCTCGATATCGTGTTAAGGGAAGAAATTACAACATTAAATTGCTCGACAACCACTCTTGTGATTACCTCAAGTTGTGAAGTCAAATCAGGCGATTGGATGGCTTAGTTGGTTTAGCTATACTCTTGTAAGTGGCTGATTGTCTAGTGTATGGGTTCGAATCCTACTGACAGTTGATGAAACTTTGTTAATGCTAGAGATGATAGGGGTGCAGATAGAAGTGAGGCTAGAGGTAAAGTTGCGAACATGAAGGTAGCACAGTTTCCGGCAATTTTCGATAAACATTTTTTATTTTATTTTTTATTTATTTTTTTTTATCGTACTATTTTGAAGCTCTTTCACATAGGAATCGGAAACTAGATCGAAGGTAAATTATGAAGGGTAGTATAATTCTCATGAATCTTATATTTTCAAGCTTCCAGGCGACAATTGCCCGTAAAAATTATGGAAAAATCACTCGTGTTAAGCCGGAGTCACACGAGCCGATTTTCGAGCAATTTGTACAGGCAATTATTGTCTGGAAGCTTAGAAAATTACACATTATCAGAATTCAGCCGCCAAACGTAATCTACCTTCAGTCTAATTACCGATACCAGTGCAAAAATTTCCCGAAATAATGAGAAAAAACTTGCTCATGGAAAATTGACGGAAAAAGCGCTCGTGTGACGGCGGCTTTACACTGCCTTTAATCGGCTTACACCCATTTGAATCTTTGACTCTCTAAATTAAAGTTTTGATACGTCTGAGGTATAAAACATCATTCCATTGTCTCAATTGTGTTCGAAGCTGGTTCAAATGGGAGCTGTGCTATTAATATTCAGCACAGAAGGCTACAGGTAGAAGTACTAAATACGAATAAGTAGAATAGAGGAGGGAGACATGGGTAGAAGAGCGTGGAGAAAGTGTAGTAAGGGCTATAGTCTATTAGCTGTAAGTAGGCGAGAACTCACGTCATCTAACCTCTATAACTAAAAAACGACTAGAGTAATCGAGCAAATATTTCTACCATTTGGGAAGAGTCAGTCAAGGAACATATGTGGAAATTTACAGCCAACTTGCTCTAGCCCTTTTTGAGTTACAGAGGATAGAGGTCATGATTCCTCGCCTACTTACAGGGAATAGACTATAGTGAAGGTTTGAGAGCAGTAAGAGAGTAAAGAAAAGAGGGATCGTCGGGAAGGAACAAGTTGAAGCAATACGAAAGCACAGATATATAAGAGATAGAAGATGCACAAATAGAATATAGGAAAGAAACAAAGGGGCGGCGGCAGATCTCATTGGATAAAATATAGAAGAGGTAGAAGTTAGACCAGAGAGACAGACAGAATAATGACCAAAACATAGGTAAACGAGAAAAAGAGGGGGTATTTAGCGGGTGACAGAGGGAGAAGAGAATAGATAGACATATGTAGAAGGAAATCGAAAGAATGGAAACAGATCAACATTTGGTGAATGTAGAAGGGATCGGACGAGAGGAACTGTCACTTATAACAATTCTTGGACATGAATATTATATTTTGTATATGCAAATACAGTTATCGTGGTTTGATATATGTATAGGATTGACTTTACAATAGCTAATATATATGGTTTGATAATTAGTATATTTCATTGCATTCATAAATCAACTTCCATATAATGTACTTGCATACTGTAAAACATTAGAGGTTTACAAATTATTATAAATGAGCGTACCGTACAGTTAGTACAGAGTAGAGTGATGGGAGAGTGAACAACAGGTAGGAAGGAGACGAGAGATACAGGTGAAGAGATTAGGGACCCAGGTAAAAGAGAGATTTGAGACAGGGAAGAGGAGGGAAGGACGGGCAATACAGTCAACGGATGATAAAGGTAGGCGGGGGAGTAAAAACACATGTAGAACAGAGACTAGGGAGACACGGTTAGAATACAATTAGACAGAGCGGAGAAAGGGGCTTGTAGTTAAAGTGTGGCAGAAGTAATGAAGAGACGAAATATACAAATATAAAATATACTCGAGATATACAGGTATAGGAGAGACTAGGTAGATACAGGTAGAAGAGAGACAAAAGAGACACAGGTAGAAGAGACGGGAGAGGTTCAACGGCAGGTAGAAGTAGGAGAGGGAATAGAGACGCAGTAGAAGAGAGACAAGGGCTATAGATAGAATATATTACATAGAGAAGAGAAAGGTGGTAGAGTAGTAGAGAGACTAGAGATACACAGGTAGAAGAGAGACTAGAGAGACATAGGTGGAAGATATACTAGAGCGACATAGGTAGAAGAGAGTGGGTAGAGGGGGGCTGCAGTCAACGGGTGGTAGAGGTGCGCACTTGTTACCAGAGTGTAATGTTGGGGTGGGTCCGCCTTGTTCCGCCCCCCTGCCGAGCACTGGACACCTTCCCCCCACACCGCCACTAACTCATCTTGTCTGGCGGACCTAGCCTAGTCTTGCCAGGCGCCCGGCCCTCTGCTCTCTATGCTCTCATTTACCATTATTAGCTCTTTGTGATTGTATATTTTCAGGCATTTCTTTGTTCTCATTTGCTTGTCTTCTGTCTTTTTGATAATTTATTTGTATTGTCAAAAATATAATGGCACCAATTTGTCATTATTAACTTCAAATTTTCCAGCCTATTATCAAAGGCACATTTCTTATGTTGGGGCGGTTCGTTCGTGGCCACCCCGTCAGGCAATAGATAGATAGACATTTCTTATTATTTTACCTTCCTCAGAAAGGTTTCAAGAATAGATTCATATATTTTGTCTCGCATATAGAGAATATACTCTAATGATTATCTTCATTCACGTGGATATGAAAAATCAGTCTAAACACACATTATTGAAAAATTAGGAACACTAGTTCCCTATTCAAAATATACTAGAGTATCATTTTGTGTCTGGCCTGTGGAGGGTTGTATCACCGCTGGTCGATCACGCTCTTGGCTCATCCCTCCACTGATCTAGAGTGCCTGATAAACCTAAAATCACCGCCGCCCGTCTGCTAGGTAACCAAGTCGTCTGTTTCTCTTCCGATATTCTGTTTCTAATGTTTGTTTTGAAATTATTTCACAGGAGAAATATTTGTTTATTGTATATTCATCATGGTTACCTACATAATCGAGACCATTCATTCACATTATTTTGCTTAATGTTATGTATATTGCCTCATTCACTTGCCTTGGAAAAGGACTTGGATGGAAGGAAGCGCCAGGGCTACAAGGTGATGGTGAGTGTGGCTCGCTTCTGGCCGGCGAGTCACCACCCCCCAGAACGCCAATTTGCCTTGAAACCGGTTGGCGTCGTCCCTGCTCAGCCAGACGCCCGTGAGCTCCCGGGGCGGCCGCGGGTGGGCGGTGGGGCGTCAGTGAAGATGGTGGTGGGCGTGGAGGCAGATGGGAGGTTGAGGGGGTTAGTTGGATATTGGTGTGATAGCTAGGAGAAGGGGGTTGGGAAGATGAGTACCGTCTAGGCTAGAGTGAGGGTGTAGGGTGGGATTGAAAGTTTGGGCGGTTATGTAGGTTATAGTTGAAGGTGGGCGGGGGGTTGAGAGGTTAGTTGGATATCGGTGAGGTAATGGGAAAACAGATATACAGATGTGGGTGAACACAAAGAAAGTTGGGAAGACTAATGTTTATGTGGGAGTGAAGGTGTGGGCGGGAATGTTATTGTGGGCAGGGATGTGGGATATGGGTGAAAGTGGGCGGGGGGTGGCGGATTTAGGATAAGCTGAGATGGAGCGGCGGGAGGGGGCGAACGTGGAGTTAAGAGCTCGTTCGGGGATGAAATATTGGCGTAATATAATGATACGTCGGGCACGTGCCGCTCTCTGGAGGTTGGGGGACGTAGGTATGGGTTGTGGGAGGGGTGGTGGGGTTAGGGGTTGTGAAGTGGGTGTGGGAGACTATTTTATTTATGGGAATTTGGTGGGGGTGTTTGAGTGCAAAATAAAATAGTTGGAGGATTTTTGGATTGTGAGCTAATACAAACGTTGTTGGAAAGTGTTCAGGATGTTGGTTATGTATAGAGTTGTGTATAGTGATGTTGGTTATTGTGTACTGCCTGAGTATGGATTATAAAGTAGCAGGAGAAGGATCCGATATGGGGTATTTCATAGGTTGCTTAAGGGTCTATATACATAGTATAGGTCGTACATAAACTAGGATATACTGATGCTTTGTGTGATTCTGCATGGGGATAATTGTTTGGTTTATAACATGGCGTAGAAAGAGTTGGTTTTGGAGGGTGATGGCATTTAGGGAAGTACAATAGACTGCATGTGTATCTGGTACAGTACCTTATGACTCATCTAAAATTATAAACATTTGATTGAGGGAATTTATTAACTCGATGAGCATGGATCCAGGGAATGTTACAAAATGATGCATAGCGCGTCAAAATTGCATTCGATTGTACATAACATGTGGGAAAATGTTAAGGCTATCAAGGGACTAGTTTTCTAAAAGGGGCTCCAGTCCAGACGTTCGCCTTAACTTACAGTGTGCTGGCAAAATAATCCAGAAGGGTTGATAGCCTCTGAAGTCCTATTTTAACTAACTAACTAATTAATGCTATGGAGTCATACATACGTGCGGAGGAGGGAAATAACTGGATGAATATGGTGTATATTTCACATACATGAAGCGTATGGATGAATTAATGGAGTTAGAAAATATAGGACATAGGTAATGGGATTTCGTTATTTTTCGTATTTAGTGAACTGTTTACTAATATATATAACTTAAACGAAAACATAGTGGCAAAGATAATATACATAATTATGCTAAGCAAATGTAATCGAAAATGTTTAATAAAACGAATAAGAAACTTGACTATTAATAATAATTTCAATGTACACTCAGTTGTATACAGCAGAAGAAGATATGGTGTTGGGGCTGGCTGACTATATTTCAATGTCCACTCAGTTGTATACAGCAGAAGAAGATATGGTGTTTGGGGCTGGCTGACTATATTTCAATGTACACTCAGTTGTATACAGCAGAAGAAGATATGGTGTTGGGGCTGGCTGACTATATTTCAATGTACACTCAGTTGTATACAGCAGAAGAAGATATGGTGTTGGGGCTGGCTGACTATATTTCAATGTACACTCAGTTGTATACAGCAGAAGAAGATATGGTGTTGGGGCTGGCTGACTATATTGCAATGTACACTCAGTTGTATACAGCAGAAGAAGATATGGTGTTGGGGCTGGCTGACTATATTTTTCTACCAACCAACAAATGGTGTGCTACAATATCATTGTGAACTTTGCCCGTCTTTAACCACATGTATGCAAATGAGTATCCTTTTGTATTCACCTCTAAGCTATATTACAATTCGTATATAGCTTAGAATGTGAATGACTGTAGATTGAAAATAAATTCATTTTCAATAATAATATATAATAATTACGTATGCAAAGCGTGGACGTAATAGTACCTTTTGAATAAGGTTGCTATCCTAATTATATCCCCACAATTTATATTTAATGTAGATTTACTTGATATTATCTAATATTAACTATTACTATGAAATGTTTTAGCTTAATTATGTATCGATCAGAAAGGTATAACATAATTAAATTCATGCTATTGTTCATCTAAGCCACTGAATCACACCAACGAAGATTGACAGGGATGTTTCTGTATTATAATGTGATTGATTTAATGGTTAATCGGCCCGGCGATATCTATCCTCGGGTGTCTGTGGCATATAAGTGAGTAGATGAGTAATGCGACTACTTGAGCAACACCACTAAATAAGAAGGCTTATCTGATCCATGGGAGATTGAATTTTAATGCGATTAATTGTAATCGATATGCTTCATTTTTTAAAGATGAGAGCAGACTAGAGAGCAGAGAGAGAGAGAGATATTGAGAGAGAGAGGGAGAGGTAGAGGAAGAGAGAGAGAGAGATAGAGAAGTACAGGAGAAAGAAGTTAGGTGGGTAAGGACATTGAGAGAGTACGCGAGATAAAGAGACATAAGGAAGAGCGAGATAGTGAGAGGGAGAGAAGGAGAGGGAGAAAAGTGGGTTTGATGCGAGATAGAGGCGAGAGGGAGAGAGAGGGAGGGAGGGAGGAGAGATAAAGAGAAGGGAGGAGAGAAGGGAGAGAGAGAGAGAGAGAGGAGAGAGAGAGAGAGAGAGAGAGAGAGATAGAGAGAGAGAGAGAGCGAGAGAGAGAGAGAGAGAGAGAAAAGAGAGAGAGAGAGAGAGAGAGAGAGAGAGGAGAGAGGTGAGAGAGAGAGAGGAGAGAGAGAGAGAGAGAGAGAGAAAGAGGGGAGAGAGAGAGAGAGAGAGAGAGAGAGAGAGAGAGAGAGAGAGAGAGAGAGAGAGAGAGAGAGATTCGTATTTTGTATTCTGCTACCGGCTTACAGCACCTGGCATTTTTTGACATCGAAAAGCATCTGTCTTTTTCGGTCCGGCCTGAATGCCCTCTCTTTGTATTAGAGATGGTGTTGTTTAGTCCTACATCGATATAATATATGTAAATGAGAAACATGGCTGGTCCAAGGACCAAACCCTGTTGAGCCCCACTAGTGACAGGCCCTCACTCAGATTCTACTTGGCAGGGTCCTATAATGCATTGTTAAGTTAAATAGCGGTATCAGGGGTACGGCTATCTCATCCTTAACATTTTTCATTATTTTCTGGAGGAACGCATCCGGAACCGGGGTTTTATTTATATTTAAAGTATTCAATTTACTTTAAACTTCGCAAACACTGATGGTGAAATTTTCAATGTTGTGTCATTCTCCATGGTATTTTTGTATGTCTCTTTCGTAAAGACCGAGCCAAATCATGCATTGAGAAAATTTGCAATGATTTTGTCGCCTGTTGCAGACTGACCGTGTATTATTAGTGTACAATTCATCTGTTGATCTGCTAAATATTATTTACATAACTGTAGAAATATTGTGGGTTTTGTGTCTGTATAAGGTGCTAAAGTTTTCGTTGTTTGAGGCATGTTTAACGAGTTTTTTAAGTTGATTTATTTTTCCCATACAAATTCCAATGACTTAACTGCACCAGGGAGGCATATATGATTATTTATCATGTTTAGGTTTCGTGGGTACAATATATTTTTTGAAAATTCTTAATAGTAGGTTTAAACTTATCCAACAGCTTATTTACTTCGTTTATATTACTAATTTTGAATGCATGTAATTATAACGATTCCCTAAGTCTATCGAAGTTTGTGTTATTAAAGTCCGGAACATATATTTCTGTAGCTACCATAAACTATTTGCTTGGTACGTCAACTCTTATGACTGTTATCAGACGTTGACAGATGTTCGTCGGAAAAGAAAGAGAGAGAGAGAGAGAGAGAGAGAGAGAGAGAGAGAGAGAGATGAGAGAGAGAGAGGGAGGAGAGAGAGAGAGGAGAGGAGGAAGAGAGAAGAGAGAGAGAGAGAGAGGTCGAGAGAGGAGAGAAGAGGAGAGAGAGAGAGAGAGAGAGAGAGAGAGAGAGAGAGAGAGAGAGAGAGAGAGAGAGAGAGAGAGAGAGAGACTGCATGCTAAAATATAATTTGCTACAAATTGGAAGGCAAGGATAGCAAAGCAGAAGGCTTTCTCCCCACCCACCACTTTTATCCGACAGCAGAGAAAGAGAGAGAGAGAGATAGAGATATGATTGTGAAAGGAAGGCTCTAAGTACAAACAAAGTAGAACAGTACAAAGCTCATCGTCTGATTGAAGGAAATAAGCACACCATGATGATAATTATGGAATGGGTAGATAATGTAGAAGGCAATGTGGAAGGGAAAGGTAAATAGTAATATGGATGCGTGCAGAAAAACTGCATTTGTTGTGTAAGACACTTGGAATACTGTCTTGAACACTGATAGTTGTGAACTTATTTGAATCTCTATTGAAACCAAATAAGATAATGCATAGCTTTGTTATATCCCAGGTACATCAGAACCTGGCGTTAATGGTTCAGAATATCGAATTGCACACGTTTAACCCCTTCGATCAAATAGCGATTGTTTTTTTATTGTTAACCCCTCCAGCACCATGACGCCTTTTTATCTTTGATTTTGGCTAAGATTAGATGGTGTTATGCGGTTTAAGAGGGGCCTATGTTACTAAGAGGGTGTATTGAGATCGCATTTACCCATTTGAGTCTTATATATAGATTACAAACTAAAGAACACCGCCTAATGATAACCAGAATAGGATAAGAATTACGTAATGGGAGTGAAGCGGTTATTGCTTTAGCCATATTTAATTTACACAGCTAAGGAAGGACCACTTAAGGGATACAAAGGGGTACACACTGTGTCAATTTATCATGGAAGTTTGAGATTATTGAGTTGAATAACATTGTTTGGAGGTAGCTAAGATAGTGAGGTTGTAGGAGAACCAAGTGTGAAGGAATATAAATGTATCCAGTGTAATACAACAATATTAAAAGGGGACATAATAAAATTCAAAGGCCGGAACTTGGTTCCAACAATATACATATAGACAATTAGTATCTACCGAATCTTTAGGGATACTTCTAATAAACATTTACAAATAAAATATCTGCAATAAGACCAAAGCACAAAAACACGAACATGTACCGATATACAGTAGATAGACATCATACCATTCCATCAACAGAAATACAAAATACAATGGATGAAAAAGGTGGAGGAAGACGAAGGGAATTGTTTGGAAGGTATACAAAGCGGAAGAGAAACATATTGTGGATGGGATGAAACTAAGAAAAAGGCAAGATATGAACCGGGAACGAAGTTACGATAGGGAATCTTTTGCATTGATTTCGGAACAAAGCTGAAGTGAATTGAATATTGTTCAGGTTTTCTCGTAAAATTACATGCAAGAACCTGCCAGATCAGAAGTGTGGAGAAACGTCTTGCGTCGAACCACCTTTACATGTAGGCTACTGTAGAACTTATTATCATAGAGAAAATGCAGTGGACAGATGGGTTACATAGAGATTAAGGGGGGTGACCGATTTATACCTGGCGAGCGATAGCGGGACAAAATAATTTTGATGTGTTATACAGCTGGTTAACTTTGCACATTTTTCGATAGAAAAATGTCTCCAGCGAAGCCGGATTTCTCAATAAAATGTTGGCTCGCTATCGCTCGCCAGGAACAAATCAACACCTGGATGGGAATGTCTTAAAACAGTAGGCTGAATGGAACCGAATGTATATAAACCAGAAAGAGACAAAAATAGGTCACTCACCTTAATGTGTTCATTTTGCAAGAATGGCTTATGAAAATGCAGGTATCGATATGATTGAACGACAATCGCTGCTCTGATCGAAGTCATTGAATACCACGAGATAAATGCAGCTCTTTAAAAACTTAATAACTATGTAAACGGATACATAATTAAAAACAGACTGATTAAAATAAATAGTGATAGCTAGATATATACAGAGAGAGAGAGAGAGAGAGAAAGCGAGAGAGAGAGAGAGAGAGAGAGAGAGAGAGAGAGAGAGAGAGCGCGCAAGAGCGCAAGAGCGAGAGCGAGAGAGAGAAGCAGTGGTGGTGGGCGAGCTGAGATAAACGTTATTGGTTGATGGAGACGGGTGGAAAAAGTTAATGAAGGAAGGCTCGGTCAAGGGTGGCGCGTAGGTGAGAAGGAAGGAAGGAAGGAAGGAAGAAAGAGAAGGAAGGAAGTAAGATAAGAATAAAGAATGAAGGGAACATGGAGCAGGAAGTACAAAGGAATAGACAGACATAGGACGTGGAAGGGAAGGGGAAGGTAGATTGGATGGAGGAGGAAATGGAGGAAAAGAATAGGAAAGAGCAGCACAGAGATGGAAGAGAAAGGGAAGATGGAACTGATCAGGAAGTAGAAGGAAGAGCATCAAGGGGAAAGTCGAGAGAAGGAAGATAGGGCTGATAAGAAGTAGAAAAGAGAATAACAAAGGGAAGGAAGGTAGAAAGGGATCAGGAAATAGATGGAAAAGAAAAGGGTGGTACGGAGGAAAGAGCAGAGGGAGGAAGAGATAAGGTCAGAAGAACATATCAGGAAGTAGGACAAACTCAGGTATATAGCGTTACGGAAGAAGAGCAGAATGAATCTTGAAATTAAAGGATAAAGGAAGGAAGGTAGGACGGATCAAGAAATAGAAGAACAGAAGAAAGATCAAGCAGATTAGGAAACTAAAGGATGAATAACGACAGAATCAAGATACTTAACAAACATTGAAGGACAAGAGAAGCAATATAGTACAGATCTGGGAATGGGAACGCAATTATATAGTTCTTAACCCATTCTGTACCGGCATTTTTAACTTTATCTTGGCTACTATTAGACGATTATATTCGGTTTAAAAAGGGCCTCCAACAATTAATAAGTTTCGAACTATCTCACTTAATCCTTAATACTTTCATAGATCCTTCTTAAACTGCACAGCATCGTATAAATATAGCTAGACTAAAGTCTTACACATGTCGCCGGTACAGATGGGGTTAACTATGACGATTAATTATATTTTGACACAACATTACCCTTCATTACTAAGGAAGGATTGCAAGTGATAGAAGCTATCTTTATTATCTACATGATTCTGATAGACCCTTCCTGAGCTGAATAAAATATCAGGATTGCAAAATTAAAGTAAGGAGAGGTGTCATCATATTGAAGGGGTTATTATATTTTTTGAAAGTGTTCAATTTAGGCTGAATATTATCAAGCAACAGTAATCTAAATTAAATACAACTTTCACCATTGAAATGAAATTATTAAGTTTGTTGTTGTTGTTGTTGTTCCCCATGCTGCCTGGCCGAACAGCCCCAAGGCCCCGAGCAAGACCAAGGCCATAACCGAGCGCCCCCACAGAACCCTCCCAGCCGACCACAATAAAGCATGGGTGACCAAGTGATGAACAATTGTAGCTGGTTAAATAAGAACATAAGAACATAAGAAAATGGGAGTCTGCAGAAAGCCGATTGGCCAAAGCAAGGCCGATCTCTGTCCCCCACACAACCCCAATTACAAAGCCCAATTATAGGCTCAACACTCTAATACGCTGAGAATCATCTTACCAAAACGGTTAGAGATTAACGCAGGATTACGGGGTCTGCAGAGCGCTGATTGGCCCAACCCGGCTGATCCCCCTTCACACCCAACCCTTCTCGTCCATATGCTTATCCAATTGTATCTTAAATCTCCCTACCGTTTTTGATCCCACTATAGCACTTGGTAGTCCATTCTACCCATCTACAACTCTGTTACCAAACCAATATTTGCCTATATCTTTTCTGAAACGAAATTTATCTAATTTGAAACCATTGGTACTTGAGTTCTTTCGCTATCACTGAGCTTTAGTACATTTGTCATGTCCCCTTTGTTAATCCCACTAACCCACTTGAACACCTCTATCATATCCCCTCTAACTCTGCGTCTCTCTAACGAATGTAAACTTAATTTCTTCAACCTTTCTTCATACGGAAGATTTCTAATATTATGGATCATTTTTGTCATTCTACGCTGTACTCTCTCCAATGAATCTATATCCATTCTGTAATAAGGACACCAAAATGGGACAGCATAATCCATATGGGGTCTCACTAATGACAAGTAAAGTTTTAAGATAACATCAGCAGTTCTGTTACTCACACTCCTAGAGATGAATCCGAGAATCCTGTTTGCCTTATTACGAACGCTTATACACTGTTTTCTAGGCTTCAAATCATTGCTAACAAACACACCTAGATCTTTCTCGCAGTCTGAATTTTCTAATTCTAAATTAGCTAGTTTATATTTAACATTTGTTTGCATCTTCCCTATCTTTAATACCTTGCATTTGTCAATGTTAAACTTCATCTGCCAATTTACTGACCATTCATGTAAGGTATCTAGATCCCTTTGGAGGCACTCTATATCGCTATCTGAATCAATTGATATCCCCATTTTAGTGTCGTCTGCGAATTTACTTATCCTACTAGTTATACCTAAATCTAGGTCATTTATGTATATAAGAAACAACAGGGGACCTAATACCGATCCCTGGGGGACACCACTTTTGACTGCTCCCCACTCTGACTTGGTACCATTTATGCTGACTCTGTTTCCTACCAATTAGCCATGACCTAATCCATCCCAACAACGACCCTCCTATTCCATGTGCCTCAACCTTTCTCATCAATCTCTCATGAGGGACTCTGTCGAAAGCTTTACTGAAATCTAAATATATAATATCATATGACTTGTCACTATCTACTGCTTCATATACCTCTGAGAAAAAGCTAAGCAAATTAGTAAGGCAAGAACGTCCCTGAGTGAATCCATGCTGAGAAGAATTTATTAAGTTAAATTTTTCTAAGTGCCTTCTAATTTTCCTAGCAATAATAGACTCTAGCAACTTTCCTATGATTGATGTGAGACTAATGGGACGGTAATTGGATGCTATCGATTTATCACCTTTTTTGAAGATCGGAACTACATTTGCAAGCTTCCAAGCTTCTGGAACTAAACCTGTTTCTAATGACTTGTTAAATAAAAATGCTAATGGACTACTTAACTCATCTCTGCATTCTTTTAATACTCTAGCATATACCTCGTCAGGACCAGGCGATTTTTGAGGTTTCAGTCTGTCAATTTCCTTAAGTACATCATTTCTACTTATACTGACTGTACTTAACATATTTTCTATACTATCACTATATACCATATTGACTTCTGGAATCTGTGCCAAATTTTCATTAATGAAACTGAAAGAAACTGACTATTTAATGTACTGCACATTTCTAAATAATTTTCTGTTATTTCTCCTATTGAAGTTTTTAGGGGGCCTATTACATCTCTAACTTTAGATTTATATAGTTGGTAAAAAGCTTTAGTGTTATTTTTTGAGTCACTGGCTATCCTTATTTCATAATTTCTTTTTGCTTTCCTGATTTCCTTTTTGACCTGTCTTGATAGAGTCTGATAGTATATATGTATATATCTTATGTAGATGATTTTCGCCTTTCTTTATTTTTCTATATATTCCTTTCTTTTTTCCTATAAGATCTATTAGCTTATTAGTCATCCATTTTGGTTGGTTCTGCGTCGATCTAAATCTTCTTTTAGGGATATATTATTTTTGAGCATTGTGGAGTGAAGCAATAAACTGGTTATATGTAGGCGGCAAGTTTAACTCTGGCATATCCTGACTTAATTGCTTAACAATAGGGTCCACCCTTAAGTCTCTTCTTAGCCCACCATAATCGGCTTTTCTGAAATCTAGGATAAGTGTCGTATTCTCTTTAGCATTCCCTGTCCATTGTATATTAAAATAAATAGATTTATGATAGCTATTTCCTAGGTGGTCACCAATCTCTACATTATTTATCATATGTTCATTGTTACTGAAAACTAAATCAAGAATATTAATACCTCTAGTCGGCGTATCTATGAATTGAAATACAAAACTCTTGTACTACCTCAATAAACTCTACTGAATCGGAGTCGCTTATTTGGTGCTGCCAATCAATGTTCGGAAAATTAAAATCCCCCATAATGCACACATTGCTAAACCTTGATGGTATTTTTATTTCCTCCCATAACGATGTTCCGCCATTTCTACTCATATTAGGCGGTCTATATATAACTCCAATAACTATGGTCTCACTACCTTCGTTAACCTCTACCCAAACACTTCCATTATCATTATTTAGTCTAATACCTGATTTAATACAGCTTTTTAATGTACTCCTGACAAACACTGCTATACCCCCGCCCCTCCTACTTGTTCGGTCATATTTAAACAAACTATATCCTGGAATATCAAATTCTGCTAAAAAATGCCTAGATTCTGTATTAATCCACGTTTCAGTTAGCGCTATTATGTCTATATTTGCTGTGCTAACGAGTGCTCTAAGTTCGTTCATTTTGTTACATAAACTCCTACAATTTGTATAATATACCCTCAACCTATTACTTTTATTTGCATCTAATTTGCTATTGTGTTTAGCTAATTTATTATTTCCTGTTGAACTACTAGCTCTAGACGGAAATTCTACTCTATCAGTATTCTCATCTTTACTATCAGTTACATGTGTAGTGTTATCGATACTACTATTACACATCACTATATCCGCACTATCTTGACTGATTATTTCTATTTTACTCACTGGTTTGTCACATGAAGTACCTGCTCCATATGGAGACAGTATTTTACTTACACACCCAGGTTTTTTTAACGAAACTCCGCAACAATCTTGTCCAGTGAGCTGGCCAAGGTCGAAACTCCTAGTCGAGAAAGATGTACTCCATCCTGGGCATACAGTTCATCCTTACCATAGAAGGGGGTCCAGTTATCTAGGAATGGCATTGACTTTGCCTTGCAATACTTCTCCAGCCGGCTATTTACACCAATAGCCCTGGAGGACCATTCCTTCCGTACCCCTCTTCTTGGCAGGATACTGTGTACCATAGGAAATCCACCCTTCTCCTTGATCCTCTCCAGCATTTCCTGGTACTTGGTCAGCAACTCCTCAGTCCTGCATCTCCATATGTCATTGGACACCGCGTTGATGAAGATGATGGCGTTATTAAAAGGCTAGCATTAAAATAGTAATTTCGTGAATGCCAATATGAGTTTCCTTATTATGTTTCACTATTATTAACATTGAGCCTATAAGAAAGTATGCAAGTATTAACTTGTGGACATACTAAAACACAATTTTACTACAAATAGAGCATTAAGAATGGGCATATGATAAATACATTTGGATTAATGCTGTAGAATATGATAAAAGGATATCAATGACTGAAAATGCGTTGGCTTAGAAGCAATTAGGAACAATAATTATACAATTGCATATTAACCCCTGCAGCACGATGACGTAGTTATCATCATATTCTGGTTACCATTTGACGATTTTCTTTAGCTTAGAATCTACCTTCAGGTCTCAAAGGGGTAAATACGATATCAATAAAACCATTGATTTACAGAGGACCTTCTAAAACTGCATAAAATCGCCTACGTTTAGCCAGAAAAAGGTCAAAAAAGTGTGATCGTGCTGAAGGGGTTAATGGAACACATTTTATGTTAGAAGCCGAGAGGAAAGTTATCAATTATGGTAGTTGTTAACGGGGGTCACAGGCTTCGTTTCTCTCCTTTTCTCTCTTTCTCTGGCTTTTATCTTTACGGCCCCATTCAGCCTACTGTTTTAAGACGTTTACTCCCATCCAGGTGTCGATTTTTTCTACCGCTCACCAGTATATTTTGTTTAAAGGTTTTGACAGCAGGCTAAATTTGTACATTTTTCGATAGAAAAATTTCTCTGGCGAAGCCGAATTTCTCCATACAATGCTGGTTCGCTATCGCTCACCAGGAATAAATTGACACCTGGATGAGGATAAACGTCTTACAACAGTAGGCTGAATGGGGCCGAATGGATACAAGCCAGAGAAAGAGAGAAAAGGAGAGAAAGAGAAAAAAGCAGGTGACCCCCCTTAAACACGTGTAGGTGTAGAGTATGGTCGTGGTGTGGGAGGACGAGGTGTGACACTATTCACACACACACACACACACACACACACACACACACACACACACACATACGCAGATACATACACACACACACACACACACACACACATACGCATATACATACACGCACACACACACACACACACACGGTCACAACACACACACACACACACACACACACACACACACACACACACACAAAAACACACACACACACATACGCAGATACACACACACACACACACACACACACACACACACACACACACACACACACACACACACACACACATACGCAGATACATACACGCACACACATACCATATTTCACTGATCCATCCGAAAACTCAACTCACGAGGTGACTTTCGTCGGCGTATGTATTAACCCCTTCTGTACCGGCGACGTCTGTTTAACTTTATTCTGGCTACTATTAGACGACTGTTGGGCAGTTTAAATAGGACCTCCAGCAATTAACAGGTTCATGGTATCTCTCTTTACCCTTTTTGCTACCACAGATCCTTCTTAAACTTCACAACATCGTCTACAAATAACTACAATAAAATCGAAAAGACGTCGCCGGTAAAGGAGTAGTTAAGTTAAAAGACAATAACATAGGATAATGCAGTATAATTTACTATTGCAATACACTTCTCCTTTGATAACATATTTTTAGGGAAAAAACTAATGCTAAGAAACTATGTGGGTGCTATAGTGTGCACATATAAGATGGGTATGGTTTGAGACACGATATACTGTGGTTATCCGATGTAAGAAATATATGTAAATGTAAATATGTACAGAAACCACAAGAAAGTAACATGAAACGAAACACGAAACATAGCAACAGAGGGGTGATGAGAGCAACGAAAAACAAAACCTTGGCGTGACTAAGATCGCTTTTTTGTGAAGAAAGCGAGTAAATGAAAATCCATCTCCACATTCGGACAAAAACAGAAACTATTATCTCTCCAGCCAATTCTAAACCAGAGGTTATATGTTTTTTAGGAAGATAGCTTTTAGAAAATGAGTGGCCAAATATTTAAAACGAACGGATACTACCATTGAACAAAAAATTGTAGGTAATACAATAATAGGTATTCAAATTAAACTTGACGTCAAGGTGGGAATCAACATATTAGTTGACACAATTTTCCGCATTTTTCTTGTCAGTTTAATTCATAAATACATCCATTAGTATATTTAAATTATCAATTTGAATTCATTCCAACATAAAATGGTATTATTTACATTTAGCATTATACTACGCCCCTTGCAAACTAATTAAGGACAACATATGTATTTAAATATTACCATTACGCACTGCACATTGAAAAGCGAAATATTGTTTTTATTTGTTTACAATATAAATAATTGTTTATAATTATGAAGATAACATTCAAAGTGGTTTTTAAATAATGGAGTACTTGTTTAACTTAAGCTATTCCTGTCTTTGGGAAATTGGTGCCGGTATTTCCGTAACACTGATAAGAGAAAATCTATTAATCCTGAAAGATTCGTTGACTTAATTCCGTGATTAGTCGAACCAATCCCTTAGATCACAGGCTTGGGAAGTATTCACATATTTTTGGATCAAGTCATTTGTATTTTCTCAGAAGGAAACGATTTGTCACTATTAACGTCTATTTCAAACAATATATTACACATGAATTACAGTACTTGAAACTGATTCTTGCAAGATAAGGGTTATTAGTTTCTCATTTACAATACATTTTGATCAATCATCTTTACGTGGACAGGTTAATTACTACATAATAAAACAAAAATAGTTATCATTTCATATTTGCAATAGTACGCATTCAAAGAAACTTAAGATTGCTTTTAATTGATATACTTGATAGGATACTATGAATATATAGTCTATTTGAATGACAGATACAAGAAGGTTATTACATTATATACTAAGTATATATACCGATATATATATATATATATATATATATATATATATATATATATATATATATATATATATATATATATATATATATATATATATATATATATGAGTTGGGTCGGTTTACTTATTTAACTTAACTTTTACCGATTAATCGATTAAGTTAAACTAACTTTTAACTTAACTAGTTAATTTTGAAAAACGGGTTAACTTAACTTAACTTAATCGAAATTTCTCAAAATTAATTGATCAATTCGATTAATTTTCGATTAATTATCATTTAATTGTCCCTTGTAGTAGATATGGAAATCGCATTTCAAACCACGTGGTCACTCACTAGTCTCCAATGGTCAATATAGTTGAACTTTACCTTTACCTGCCTCAGCGGTCAGTAGCCTAATTACCTTTTAATTGCTGTATGTCGAAAGTGGGTGGATATTCTTCTCATTAGTTCATATTTTAGAGAGAGAGAGAGAGAGAGAGAGAGAGAGAGAGAGAGTACATAAGAACATAAGAAAACGGGAGTCTGGAGAGAGCCGACTGGCTCACACAAGGCAAACTCCCTTTCAAACCAAACCCATCTCGTCCATATGCCTATCTAATTTTACTTTGAATCTCTTTATCATGCTTGATCCTACCATATCACTCGGTAGCCTATTCCACATGTCTACAACCTTTCTGAAACAAATTGTATCTAAATTGAAACCACTTGAATCCATCATGTTTGTCATTCTTCGTTGTACTCTTTCCAAGGAATCTGGAACTCTCTTCCAGAATCAGCCTTACCCTCTTCCTATGACTTCCGTGTGTCCAGGTATTTTGGCTCGAACGTCCCTTGATTTTGGGCCTGTAATTCTTTCAACTCTGGGGGAGGCACTCGATACAGGCAGTTCTGCCTTTTGTCTCCCTCACTGACATAGAAAACAAAATATCACTGTCTGAGTATAATAAGAATATATCTCCTTATTTCCACCATCAGTGGTTATTCTTGTTACATAGTATGTACAAACATACAGTATACAATACAACACTTAGGATGTTGTCATGATGTAGTGTATTGCTTCATTATTTATGTGCAGTCGACTGGATTAATTGGCGGAGTTTCGTAATCTTATGTGGGTTCATTGGAAGCTTAACGGTCAATATGTAAAATATAATAATTTGTCTTAATTAAAAGATCTAAAATTAAAAATCAAAATATAGATACGCAATGCTGTTCTATTCAGCAATCTATGATATATATTTGCATAACTCAATTTCTGTGTCACCTCACAGTAAGTAGCCTATGCGAGTTGACTGTACGTGACTACGTGCCAGGTACATATTGCATAATTACTAATTAGTACCTTACTTACCAGAGCTGGGCACCACAAACAAAAAGTCAAATCAGCAAACACAAATCAGCAAACCTAGAACATAACTTCAGCAAACACAAATGTGCAAACCTTGTGAAATTTCTAGTCCTCAAATGCAAATATGCAAACGCAAACCGTTTTTTTATTAATTTTAAATTTAAACTACAGAATCAAGGGTAAATCAATAAATTCAATCTCTAATGTCAATACATATATATATTTACTTTAATATAATGTTGCCCAACTTCCATGGACCTCAAGGATATACATACAGGCTTTTAAAGCTTGGAAATGGCTGTAAATTGCCAAAACATTCCAGAACGTCACCTGCAGTGAAAGGGTTAATATATATAGCATAGGCCACTTAGTTTGTCCACATGGGCAGTAAAACGTTGGGGCAACTTGTTTATGGGGAGAGTGCTTCAGTAATAATCAGTATTCGCAATTCCGCACCATTCAGGAGGAGGTACGCCGGATCACAGAGGTGCAAGGAGGCGATTTATTCGTGGTCGCCCCTTTGGGAATGGCAATAGGCTATATATGCCTAGATAGGTCTACTTTAGATAGATTAAGTAAATTAATAGAAAGTAGCCTAGGCCTATTAATTTTAATGCTCAGAATAAAGGCCTAGCTTCAGATCAAAATTTAATAAAATTTTATTGTAGGCTAAATTTAGTCTAGGCCTATATGATTACTTTCAAATTAACACTTTCTACTTGACACTAATAAAATGAGTGTGATTATAGGCCTAGGCCTATACAATACAGAGAAGTTAGAACATGCAATATTTAGCCTAGGCCTACATGCTTTGAGGCATTTTGATGGAATTAGTGACTGATTATAGCCTAGACCTAGGCTATATATTAAAGTTAGAACATGCAATATTTAGCCTACATGCTTTGAGGTATTTTGATGGAATTAGTGATTATAGCCTAGACCTAGGCTATATATATAGAAGTTAGAACATGCAATGTTTAGCTTACATGCTTTAAGGCATTTTGATGGAATTAGTGATTAACTGATTATAGCCTAGACCTAGGCTAGCCTATATATATATATAGAAGTTAGAAAATGCAATATTATTTAGCCTACATGCTTTGAGGCATTTTGATAGGATTAGGGTAGCCTAGGCCTAGCCTAATAAAATTACTTATATTAGTAATTAGCCTATAGGCCTAGGCTATATTTAGAAGTTAGAACATGCAATATTTAGCCTACTGTACATGCTTTGAGGCATTTTGATGGGATTAGTGATTATAGACCTAGGCCTAGGCTATATAGCCTAGCCTATATAGAAGTTAGACTTAGCCTAGGCCTACATGCTTTGAGGCATTTTGATGGGATTAGGGTAGCCTAATAACATTAGTTTAGGTTAAAAATTAACAGGCTATCAATCAAATTAACGATAGCCTAACTTTATAATCTTAAATTAGGCTAGATTATAAAGTTATAAAGCCCTTCTCCAGAGACATCTTCTTGGTAATTACAGGCCCATAGAAGGTTTCTAGGTGGGGCCAGGGGTGGCTTAGGTCCTCGATTTCTGCATGCTCTGCAGCATCACTGTCGGATGATGGTGGTGAACTGCTCCCCATGCTGTTGGCAGCTGCGGTAGGCATGATGGTAGACTCCATGTTCACTTCAATAGGCCGAAAATATAAACAAAGTTGAAGTGCTAGCAGGTTGGAACTCTTGGACTGCTGTGTGTTGTAGATGTTAGCTCGACGCTTGCTACTAAGTAAGTCAATAAACGTGAAGAGCCGATGTATAGGCCTAGATTCCAGAACACAGGTAGTTGGCTTGGTCACAGGACTTTATTTGGCTGGAGCTGCAGGAGCGGCCCAGGGCTGGCTGGCGGCTGGAATTTTTATTTTGCGGACTCGAGGTTTGCAACATGGAGGTACTTTCCAGAGCTTCAAACCCGCAAATAGGCAGCCATTTTGGCGCCAACGCTAATTCGCCAACAAAATGACACTTCCGCCATGGCGGAATTGGCTATTTGCGGAAGTGTTGGCTAAAGTGCCCAGCTCTGTTACTTACACAACCTCAATATATTATATTTAAAACCAAATTATGGATTGTCAGGTTTAGTACAATAGGTAGTTATTGATATACTGTATTTGAGATATATAATATCCTTTGAGTACGAGAGACCTTTCGTAAAACGGATTAATATCGTCTGACTGTGGTTAGAATGTAATGTAGGTACCACGTACCTATGTTAGCATTTGTTTGCGAGATGATCTTTCTGAACTGACTGTAAGTGATTAATGGTACCAGAAGAAAGTAAAACTTACACCATTTAACTTTCCTGCGGTGACAAATGGATTGCCGGAGTTATTAATTATGCTTATTGATCCCAGAAAAAACTGATATTGCTACATACCAAATGTTAAATAATTCCATATTTTCAGCTCTCTCTTTTTAACCTTTGTTCAGAATGAATTTGGTGATGTGTTGTTGAACTTATTTAGGTAAGGATGTAGTATTCAGGCGTATCGCCGGCTTTGTGTACTGTATTTGTATGCTCAAGATCATGTTACCGTCTGTTTTGACTGCCGTGGGATTCAATAATATGTTGAGGGGGGCTTTGTCCCCCCTCACCCCCCATGACTTATTGTCACCATCACATACTGTATTATTGGCAGCTGTTGTCAAATAATAGAAAACAAAACAAAACAGTCAAAATAGACGGGAACGTAACCGTGAGCGGTAGAGTATTGTACACAAACCTGGCGATATATATATATATATATATATATGTATATATAAACTGTATATAGTTTGTTTTCATAATTAGAGGTACAGTATATGCCATTATTGATTTCAAGTCACAGAGTGGTAACTGGAATAGGAATATGATATTTCTCGCCTGGTGCAGATTAACAGAGTACAGTGGATATGTATTGATATTTTGAAGAACTTGTGTCACTAGAATACTTTCCAAAGTGCATTGAGAATAGTTAAATTTGTGAAGTGCTCTATTTTCTTGTTTAATTCATTGCAGATTCTTTATTGCTAATCGATATTCATGAATGTGTCCATTTTGTGAAGTATTGGCCACTAGAATATTACCCTTACCATTTTTTTGCTTCTTAACGTGTAGTAAAAAATGTAAAGGAATATTTATTTGACTACCTTTGCGCGTGGGTGATCATGCATATCTAACCCCTAAAAAAAAAAAAAAAAAAAAAAAAAAAAAAAAAAAAAAAATGTTCATGCGTGTCCGGCTATGTATATGTATACATGAGCGTGAGGGGGCAGTATGTATAATTCCTTTCTTGTGCATCAGCGATAGTTTTTTGTGATTAAAGTAAAGTATTTCTGTGTGAATGTTTGTTTTTTAATGTATGTATATTAAGCGCACGCGCGCTTAGTGTGTGTGTGTGTGTATGTGTGTCTGTGCATGCCTGTGTGTGGCGTGCGATAAGTGAAAGGTGCGTAATACAATTTGGTGGCACCATTATCGTTACATATGGGATCAAAAATATAATTTCGATCATGTTTTTTTATTAAGAATTCGTATTAGTTTTTGTGTTCAGATATTTTATTGATTATGAAGTTTGATATATATATTTGTGTGTGTGCGTGTGTCTCTAAAGCTCCCTTAGAGACCGTACACAGTAGTTTCCAGATACTCTGTTATCGTACTTACTCCTTACAAATGTGTCTATTGCCTCACTTCATCCTCAATTTATGACTAATTTACTAATTTTCTCCTTGACTCACTCCTCTCAAGACTTCGTTTTAGTGCCAGTTTTCCACTTTACAATAGTACATTCTACTTTCTCGGAATTCTTATCCTGACACAAACCCGCTACACAGTGCTCGAACGCATGACACCATGCGGTTCATCATGGAGAAAAAACCCTTTGCATGACACATTGGCGAGCACAGTCACATTCGTGTTCATTACTTCGCCTTCACAGTATAGGCAAGAGAGTTCTAAGCCAGAGAGCCAGAACCATGTCCACATAAGGTAAACAATCTCTACATAGTGCTATAGAAGTTTCAACCTTATTGCTACCCTAAAGGAGCTCCCTAGGCGTCCGTCCTTCTTACTCACACGCGCCCCACAATTATCTTGACAATTATGGCCTCATGCTTGTGTTACCCGGGGCTAAAGTGACATATGGGGTAATTGTATGTGCATTCATTTATTCAATTAAATGGAACGAGCCAGGCCCGGGCGGGAGGGGAGAGTATGAATGAGTTGGTGAATGAAACTTAGACCAGGACTCACTCATTCATGCATGCCCTCTACAATTATAATAGAGCTCCTAAACAAACAACCACCACAATACGCGTTATCAAACTCCTCTACTATAAATGAGGCCCACAAAAGCGCAATGAGAATAGTAAATGAATCACAAGAATCGAGAAATCGGTGAAGAATGGCGTGAATGGAGAAGAGAATGAGAGCAATGAGGGAACACAGTAAGTTTGTGGGCAGTAAGCAGCGGTTCATTGCCAGGGATTTTAGTGCACTGGGGGGTCTAAGGAATGCACGTGTTTGTGTGTCTCGCGGCAGTTTAATACCTTCATACATATGCGCCTTTGATTAGGGCTCACGGCATTCCTGAGCGGGCGATAAACAAGATTTCTTTCTCACTAATTAGGGTCATTGGAGTTACTAATGAGAAGTGAGTGGCTTTCATATTCTCGTGAAGTTACATAGACTCATGCAATAGCTTTTGCACTCACGTGCACTAATATGACTATGTAAGTTCAGCAAACAATATAAAACAAAATTATTCAAATCCACACCTTGTATACTTTGCCAAAGCACAAAAGCACACTTATCAAACTTTCACAAGACTTTCACTTTGCAAACACCTGCACTCACGCTAGAAGATAAACTTAAACACTCATAGGAGCTCGTAATGACATACTAACATCCATGTCTATGTACAGGTAGGCCCATTTATATGATATGCGACCAAACGTGGGAATAGTAGAAGAATTAAGATGAACGTATACAAGTAATAAACTATGAATTGTTAAATACAACATATACTTTACTTATTTACTTGATTATCGTTCTTTCTCAGATATTTGTTTATAATTATATACAGTGTATATATATAAAGGCTATATATATATATATATATATATATATATATATATATATATATATATATATATATTGCAATATTATCTGGACCCTTGATCGAATGAGATACTTTTGTAGACAACAAAATAATAATAAATGTATCATATGTATCGACTACGTGGTAATATCAAGGGGATATTTGAATGATCCGTTATATAGCTATCTGCTTTTTAGCACTGGCACTCACACTAACACCCACTAAAGACACCACTACACGCACACCAATATATCCACTAAGCAAACACACACACACACACACACACACACACACACACACACACACACACACACACACACACACACACCAAATCTGAGCCCTCCCTCCCAGCCACCACTCGCAGCTGGAAATTTGATCACTGGGATATATGTTTTTTTGTTAGTGTCTGAGCTGCGGTCATAAAATGATATAATTAACTCGGAGGATGATAACAAGATAATGCTTTTAATTTGTACGGCTCTGGGGGATCAGGTCCTTCCCTGTCACTTCTGGAGGAGAGAGAGAGAGAGAGAGAGAGAGAGAGAGAGAGAGAGAAAGAGAGAGAGAGAGAGAGAGAGAGAGAGAGAGAGTACGCGCGTTTTTCTGTGTAGTCTAATATAAGGAATATGTTTTTGTATCTTAACATGTCCAATAATTAGTAACGATTTGTGTTTTCATATGAGATTATTATTCTAAGAACTGGTAATTAAATGGCATTTGTAGTATGATTATAACTAAGTAACATCAAGACATAAAAATGAAACGATTTATGATATAAAGCGGTACATAAACCCTTAGATGAAATATTTCTTCGATATAAAACTTATGATTGTAAGTGTATTGAAGATACAATCCTCTTAGTCAAATCAAATGCCAAGAGCGTTAATGTGGCAAAAAGCAAATGATACTCATGGCTGAAGATGGGAAGGAGTGATCGTTGGGCAGTATGCTAATGAGTGTTGGTCTCAGGGGCTCGGTATCCTACCTTCATTATATATGCAATGTTTGATTAATCGTTTATATATATATATATATATATTATATATATATATATATATATATATATATATATATATATATATATATATATATATATGTATATATGTATATATACATATATATATATATTATATATATTTATCTATAAATATCTATATATCTATGTACTATATATACAGTATAATATGTAATGTAAATAAAAATGCCTCGCTCAACTTTGCAATTATAATTCACGTCGGGGCAACGACGCTCAAGTCTGAAGTCTGCCAATCTCCACACACGACCTCCAATTATTATACCCAGGCAATTGCACGTCACATTGGCCGGGTTCGTATACAGCCCTCTTGCAACTTGATACACCCGTCAGAAAGTGTGTACGAAGTGGGACTAACTTAAGGGGACAGTGGCCGGTTTTTGGGGCTATTAATTAAGTTATTATTTTTTTTTTTTAGTTTCATCGCTAGACCTCCATCAAGCTTAAATAAACACATTGAGCGTATTTATCAATATAAAGATATCAATATCAAGATAAATTTGTGAATTTTTCGATAGAAAATTTCCCGGCTGACGGCCGGTTCCTCTCAACATTTCAGGCTCGCTTTCGCTCGCCAGGAAAAATATCGACAACCAAATGGCACGAAAGGTCTTGAAATTGACAACGAAATGGGGCGAAAGGTCTTAAAAATCGACAAACTAAAGGAAGGAACGTCTTAACATCTTAAAACTAACATGCTAAACATTAGGGAGAAGGAGGTCCATAAAAAGCGAGTAGTACCCCCTTAAACCTGGTCTACAGCTCGTCGTTGCACAGTGATGCCGAGGAAGAACATAAGGGAACTGAGCTAAATTTCAAGTTATGATTGTGGGGTATCTTGGGTTATAAATTCTTGCATGATAATAAAGGTATAAACACATTACTTGGATGAAGGAAAACTATCAAATTATCAGGAGTCTAGACCATCTGACTAATACAGTAGAGACACACTAAATTTTCCCTGTTCCCTGTTATTTAGATGCTTATATTAGATATTTAGATGCTTATATTCTGGGTGTGGTGTCCCGAGTTCGAATCCCGGGAGGACCATATGCTTTCATTAGTTTATTCAAGTTCATTGGGGTTTGTAATTGCTGATTAATGTTAAGAACTGGGTGTTACTTATTGATATTGATATATTATATATATATATATATAATATATATATAATATATATATATATATCTGTGTGTGTGTTGGTGTGTGTGTGTGTGTGTTGTGTGTGTGTGTGTGTGTGTGTGTGTGTGTGTGTGTGTGTGTGTGTGTGTGTGTGGTGTGTGTGTGTGTGTGTGTGTGTGTGTGTGTGTGTGTGTGTGTGTGTGTGTGTGTGTGTGTGTGTGTGTGTGTGTGTGTGTGTGTGTGTGTTGTGTTTGTGTGTGTGTGTGTGTGTGGGTGTGTTGTGTGTGGTGTGTGTGTGTGTGTGTATGTGTGGTGTGTGGTGTGTGTGGTGTGTGGTGTGTGTGTGTGTGGTGTGTGTGTGTGTGTGGTGTGTGTGTGGTGTGTGTGTTTGTTTGTTTGTTTGTTTTTTTGTTTTTTTGTCGTCCGGACCGGTGACGCTCTCAGAAGATCTAGACGACAAGTGGAATCTGATCCTACTAATAACCTCGGGGGAAGATGTACATATTTAAAGTTTTAAGGGGGATCACCGGCTTTTTTTTTTAACTTTCTCTCCTTTTTTTATATCTTTCCCTAGCTTGTATCCATTCGGCCCCAATCAGTCAACTGATTTAAGACGTTTATCCCCATCCAGGTGTCGATTTCTTTCTGGCGAGCGACAGCGAGCCAGCATTGTATGGAGACATTTTTCTATCGAAAAATTTACAAATCTAGCTTGCTGTCCAAAGAGAAATATATATATATGCTGGTCGCTACCGCTCGCCAGGAAAATATTGACACCTGAATCGGGATAAACGTCTTAAAACAGTAGGCTGAACGGGGCCGAATGGATACAAGCCAAAGAGAGAGGGAGAGAAAGATAAAAAAGCGAGGTGGGCTCCCTTAAGGTATTGGATTCGCCTCTTAGCCGTCCTCTGTTTTGTTGTTCGTCCTCCGTGGGGTTAGAACACCAGCAGGGAAGAGGTGGAGAGAGGGGAGTTAGAGATAGGAAAGTGAGAGTAGGTGACTTGAAGGGTTATAGTGCACTGTACATTGGTCTGTCGAAAATCACCCTATGATGTGACGGGCAATCAAATTGCCTCCCCTGGGGTTGATTGATAAATATTATTTTGTCAACACCTAGTTTGAAAAACAAATAATAATAATAAACTATTATACCACTGTTACTACAACCACCATCTTCTGCTTAACTTCTAGTATAAATACTGAGACAGATCCAACTAACCTTAATTTTTGTTGTTCTCATAAGTTTACTTATTTCTATGGAGATTGTATATAATAAGCTGCAAGATTAGGCGCTGTTCTTATACAATGAAATACAATTAATATGGGCATAGACAGTAGGAAACCAAAGAGTAAGCATGTGTGAGTAACATAATTAAATATAGTTTACTGTGGACTAAAATACTATTAATGTTATTAATTTAAATTGTTAAATACAACGGTACGTTACTGCACGAGTAGAAGATATAACAGACAGATTAAAAACGTATAACATAAGTGTGACAATCAGTTGATTGTTGGGACAAATATGTATAGCAACTCGATGAGAAAGTTTGTAGGACAAGGGAGGAATGTAAACAAATATATAGATCAGGTTAATAATGAATTGTAATTATTAAGTAAAGTCTGATTTTAAAACCAGAAACGTTAATGAAGCAAGAAGAGAAATTTACATATATTTACATATACACTGGCCACACATATCTTACGATCTCTGCGTGGAGGCCAGGACTTAATCCTAGTACAGACAGCAACTCTAAGAGAAAGTGGAAGGAAAGAATAGCAAAGAGGAAGGCTCTTTCCCCACCCTCCGCTCCCTCAGGCAATTAGCCGTACATGATTTTTTTTTTTTTTTTTTTTTTTTTCTATATTACAACTACTGCCTCTCGGGCATAGGCTGATGGCCTTTACACTCTACCGCTGAACACGGAGAGACCCGTGAGGTCTTGCTCCAGTCTAGGGAGTGAGACATGCGAAGCTTCACGGCTCGAAGCAACTCCATCTCTGAAGCTGCTCCGCCTCTGTGCTTCACAGTCTCATCCCCCAGGCTCGGACCCTCACTCTCAGAACGCCACCAATTGAGCAATTAACTCACTAGACATTGCCCCCCTGTAGCATATTTTTGAATATGGGAATATTCATAAAATGCTATTTAATCAGGGAACAATGAGGGTATTTATTTGGCATTTCGGTGTGCTGTGGTAATGCACTGATACTAGGTACAGCACAAATTCCATCCCATCAATATCTTCCCATTGACATATTGGGATTCGAACCCGGGTCCATTGGAATACCAGTCCAGTGGCAAGACCACTCCACCACACCTCCCCTGTTAGTTAGAAGTTAATAAACTTGCAGGAATTTATAGTATAGTTAGAAATGGAAAGGCAAAGTCATGCACACCTTCACTTTTTTTCTGCTCTTTTCAACTTATAATGTGTTCATTTCTGCCAGGTTCTCTTGTCAGTGATTAGTTTCTACTGCAGACCAACTTCTCTGTGATATGAGTAACTTTTGTTTAATCTGTACATTGAAGCACTGTCAAACATTTTATTAGGGAGCTTATTCCACTCACTAATAATACTGTGGGTGAATAATTTTTTAGTTATTTCTAGGTTCGCTTTCCTTCCTGTTAGTTTTAAGTTGTTTCCTCATGTGGAACCTTCTTTGGCTATCTTAAATAGATCATTATAATTTACGTTACTAAATCCTTTTAGTATCTTAAAACACTCTATCAGCAGTCCCCTTATTCTCCGTTTATTAAGCGAAAACAGATCGAGTTTTCTTAATCTCTCATTGTATGGTTTATTTCTAAGGGAAGGGATTAACTTTGTTGCTCTACGCTGAACGGATTAGAGAGAGAGAGAGAGAGAGAGAGGGGGGGGGGGAACTATGGGTGAAGAGAGAAAGAAAGGGGATGGGGACGGAGCTAGGGTGAATGAGCAGGGGTGGTGAGTGAGAGAGGAAGAGTGGTACTATGGGTGAAGAGAGAAAGGGAAAGAGAGGGAGAGAGATAGGGTGAGGTAAGAAAGTATATATGTGGTGATTAAAGAGAGAGTGGGATTGTGGGTGAAGGGAAAAAGAGGGAAAGAGATAGGGAGAGATAAGAGAGTATATGAGTGGAGATAAAGAGAGAGTGGGACTATGGGTGATGGGAGAAGGAGAGAGAGAAAGCGATAGATTTTTTTTTTTTTTTTTTTCTATATTCCAACTACTCCCTCTCGGGCATAGGCTGATAGCATTTACACTACACCGCTGAACACGGTGAGGCCCGTGAGGTCTTGTTCCAGTCTAGGGAGTGAGACATGCGAAGCGCCCCGGCTCGAAGCAACTCCATCTTCTGAAGCAGCTTCGCCTCTGCGCTTCACGGTCTCACCCACCACACTCGGCCTCTCACTCTCAGAACGCCACCTATTGAGCAATTAACTCACTAGGCATTGCCCCCCTGTAACATATTTTGAATATGGGAATATTCATACAATGCTATTTAATCAGGGAACAATGATGGTATTTTTTTGGCATTTCGGTGTGGTGTGGTAATGCACTGGAACTAGGTACAGCACAAATTCCATCCCAATAATATCTTCCAATTGACATATTGGGATTCGAACCCGGGTCCATTGGATTACCAGTCCAGTGGCAAGACCACTCTGCCACACCTCAACATATCTATAAGGGGTGTTAAAGAGAGAGTGGGGCTATGGGTGAAGGGAGGGGGAGAGATAGGGTGAGGAAAGAAAGTATATATAAGTGGTGTTAAGGGGAGATTTCCACTTGAGGCCCTTTTTTCTTGACCCCTTTCTCCCTCATGTCTAGCCCCATTGCTTTTGAGATTTTAAGACGTTTGCCCCATTAGTTTGGTGATTTTTAAGAATTTCCGCCCCATTCTGTCAATTTTAAGACCTTTCGTGCCATTTAGGTGTCGATTTGATCCTGGCGAAAGATAGCGAGCCTGTAATTTAAGAGTAATCGGCCTTCGGTCGGGACATTTTTCTACCGAAAAATTTACAAA
>CM064522.1:23840313-23845313 GCA_032716605.1 Paralithodes platypus | reverse complement strand
TAAGCACAATGTTCGAATCCTCCATTCGCCCCCTCCTTCCCCCTGACCCTCGTGTCTTCGCTGCCCCCTCTTCCTTTTTTCTTACAGTAGATTTGCTTCAAGATGATAATCAGTCTGTATAATTACTTATTGTAATACACAATCTAGGTAGCACATCTTTAAATAATTCCCAAATATATTCTTTGCGTAGACTTGGTCCCATAAATTTAATATTATATATTATTAGAATATTTATTTCATAATTGATTATCCTTTTAGATAATCTACAACCACGTACACGGTAAAATGAAGCTTACACTAGGTTCTGTAACTCCACAGGCCACTGCCAGTTTTAATCTTGATGTGACCTACTCACTCGCTTTACTATTGTGATCACAAGCCCACTGCCCATATATATCCTAGTTTATATGGCGTACTCAATGGCATCTTCATATTATTAATTACAAGGCAACTTTTATGAGTGTTATTATGTGTAGGGTCAATTTAACATAGATAGATAGATAGATAGATAGGGATTGAATAATTATAATTAAACACATTAAAAATCTAAATTTATAAATTAATACAATATGGGAAAACAAAGCCGCTTGAATGAAAGAGGGAAGTGAGAGACAAAGAGAGTGAGAGGGTATGTTAGAGAAAGGAAGAGAGATCTGACCTCGCCTCCCCGACCTGTCTCTTAATCTGGTGGGCTCCATCTCGTGTCTTTATTCACTGTGTCAGTCCTTCGCACCTCTCCCATTGTTCGACCCACAGAGTTCTGGCTCTTCCTTCCTTTCCCAGCCCTTCCACCATCTCTCTACTACAGCCTTCTTTGATTATGCTTGCCCAGGTTCTATATTTTGTTTTTCTTATATTATTCTACATAAGTGACCTTGGAATATTTGTTGTCCCATCCTCTTACGTATTCTCCGGCTATATCGTATTAATCTTGTTGCACATATGCTTGCCACTCGTTTATACCGCGCTTATCCAATAATATTATGCATACGTTGCCTTGGAATACTTGTATCCCTTCATCTTACGCACTGGCCAGGCATATCCTATTTATCTGGTTTCATTCTACCACCGCCATATTTATGATATCTGTGTTTATTTACTAATTTATGTATTAGTTGTACCCCTTTGTATACACTTATTAATAGGAAAATCTTGTCTCTCTACTTTTCAAAATAATTGTTCATGTTCCTAACACTTCTGAGTGAATGGGACTCGTCAGCCTTGGTCGACAAGCCATCTAGGGGAGACTATCTAGTTATTGTAACTAGATATTTACTAGAATATTATTGTAGTAAATATCTGGGTTGATCGGACTCGTCAACCAAGGTCGGCAACCTGTCTAGGGGAGTAAACTTTATGAAAATCCGTACTGGTCACCTAAGGGTGAAGCAGGATGATGTATGGTCTAGCCACCCACCAATATTGAACAAATAATGTTAAATGATACATAGGTGGCTGTCAAAAATCCTGACGTTGATAGGCGAAACACCTATGATAAATATCCGACTGCAATAAAAATGGTAGGCCTACTCCTTTAATTTTCATAAGGAGAGTATTCCTTAGGAAGGGATATTATTTCGAATACGTTTTTCCATAATGTAAAGGATCGACTCCCTAATTGTGAAAAATCGTAAGAAAGCTTTATGTATTGGAATAAATAAAGCACCCCATGAACAAAATTAACTCGGAGTTAATATTTTAGCTTCGGAACAATTATAATTAGTATAGAAGATTAACATTTCAAATGAAACATCGAAACATGAAACATACTGAACCGACGACTCATAGGTAAATACGACTGCTGAGAGACGCGCGGAAATATATAATTAACATAACGATGTTTCGAGTTTCACCACAACAACGAATCTAAAAAATGAGTGAAAGGTATAATAACGAGGTGAAATACCGTTTGATTTGGACAGGATACAGGCAGTAACAACCTAACCTTAACTGTGAACGGAATAAGTGTTCTCGGTGATAATTCGGCAAGTAATTCTTCAGTGTACACGCCAAATCACAAGTTTTGGACGGCATATGTGTACCTGAAAACAGCTAAGTCTTTGTTCGCCTTTGATATTCCTATGTTTTTTAAAGGCAACGAAGTGAGACCGTCCGTTTACTTAGCTATATTGGCCAATAAAGACGATAAGCTGGAATTACAAGATCGGGATCGCATTATATTAAGGGGAGGTTTTTAGTTGGTTCCCTAGACTTCCATCAATCTTAAAATTACTCTCCCTAGATCCCATTTCAAGATAAATTTGTACATTTTTCGGTAGAAAAATTTCCCGGCCGTAGGCTGGTTCCCCTTAAATTACAGCTCGCTATCGCTCGCCAGGAAAAAATCGACACCTAAATGGCACGAATGGTCTTAAAATTGACTTAAATAGGGCGAGGGTTGTTAAAATCGTCAAACTAATGGGGCGAACGTCTTAAAATCTCAAAAGCAACGGGGCTAAACATGAGGGAGAAAGGGGTCCAGAAAAAAAAAACTCCAGGTGGATATCTCTCCTTAAGTAATACGTTCTCGTTATGATGCAAACCTTCTATAAAACAAAGGTAAATATCATATATAAATGTTACCTCTAATAAATATATAGTTATATTGAAATAGTTGTGTCCAACTGAATATCACGATATAATAATACTCGACTCCTTTAGCTGTTCTTTGTGAACATAATCAGGTTAATATGTCTCACAGAGCATTATAAATATGTGTGGTCCTTCGAAATTCAACTTTTCGATCTAGGCAAAATTGTGGGACGGGAATATTCGATGGTAAGAGATTTGGGTAGGTCGGTCTCACAGTTACCCCATATTTTCCACTGGCCTCGGAGTCGGACGGAGCCTTAAGTTGAGGGGCCAGTCTTGCAAGTCCTTGAATAAACTGGCATGTGCTGTCCTTCTCATAGGGGGCAGGGCTGCTTGGGGGCGTTTTGTGTATGGCCACCCTCATAAATGGGAGTAATTAGCGTCCTGCAATAGATAGATAGCTAGATTAACACATCCGTTTTTTTTCATTTTAGTTCCTATTTCCCCATTCTGTCACCTCATACTACACTCACAAAGGCTTATCATTACATGCATCACTTTAGTGTGTACATAATTATACTTAAAACATATATTTTAACACGTCTTAATTTTCTTGTTTTTGTAACACACACACTATTCTCTCTCTCTCTCTCTCTGTGTGTATATATATATATATATATATATATATATATATATATATATATATATATATATATATAATATATATATATATATATATATATATATATATATATATATATATATCGGCTGTGAATATAAATACATACACACACACACATACTGTATATATATATAAATATATATATAAATATATATATATATATATATATATATAATATATATATATATATATATATATATCTATACTATACAGTATATATATAACGTGTGTGTGTGTGTGTGTGTGTGTGAAATTTCAGACACAGGATTGTCAAGCCTATAATCCCCGATAGCACGTATGTACACAAGAACATGGGTTGTTAAAACATGGACATAGGCAGACACTGTATTGACACACACAACGTATGTGTACTATCAGGGTAATTTAAGACGTCTGTTACAGTTTTCTGTATACCTCAGGCCAAACGACACATTCAAGCAAACACAATAACACGCAGCCACACCCAAAACTCGCCCCACTGCACCCCACCCACATTAAAACCAAACCCTCAACTATAATACAGTACATTATTCCAGTGTACCGATTTTAGAGAGTCGGTTGACAGAGGGCTCAGATCGCACGGGATACCTTGATGGGTCTTATTGTTAGGTCTGTGGTATTTCTCGTGGTGTCGGGATGCCTCTTGTTTGGTGGCCCGAGGTTACACACCCTCCCTCATCCATTAGGCAGTACAAAGCAAACGATGTCTATGTAAACTAATGCGGTATTCTGTACGATCATTTCCAAACAACAACACCAAGTCCGTCAATTTATCTCAAAATTAACTTCGACTATATATAGTAATCTCGAATCGGAGACTTTGACAAAATAATAAAACAGATGAACGACTTTGTATCGCACTAGAACATACAAAGGATCACAGGTTTAGAGGGAACTCTTAATATTGTACTTAATTTCACCAATGTCATTAATTAACTAACTTTGAAGGCGTTTGGCTATTTCGTTTTTTTGGAGCTGGTAATACTAATAATAATAATAATAATATTATTATGAATAATAATAATAATACAAACAATAAGCAATTTACGTTATATATCCCTAGTGCTCCTTTTAATTTGGTTCTTTTCTATTTTTATGATATTCGAATGTGGAATGGATGATTAGATGGGTCTTGCCTTCAGGATTCCACTACTTGAAAATCATGCTACTGGTGAGATTTATGTCAGTCATTGAATTCCTGTTTCTCTTTCAACAGTGAATACAATTTCACCCATGCCTTAAGGGGAGGATGACCGTTTGTTTGGTCTATTAATTCATTTATTCATACATATTTTTTAGTTTCCTCCCTAGACCTCCATCAAGCTTAGAAAAACACCCCCGAGACCCCCCTTCAAAATAAATTTGTAAATTTTTTGGTAGAAAACTTTCCCGGCCGAAGGCCGGTTCCTCTTAAAATTGCAGGCTCGCTATCGCTCTCCTGGGAAAAATCGACACCTAAATGGCACGAAAGGTCTTAAAATTGACAACGAAATGGGTCGAAAGGTGTTAAAATCGCCAAATTAATGGGCGTTCGAGTCTTATAATCTCAAAACTATAGTGGGGCTAAACATTGGGGAGAAGGGGTCCAGAAAAACGGTCTGCCTC
The DNA here is from genome assembly GCA_032716605.1 of Paralithodes platypus. Taxonomy (NCBI): domain Eukaryota; kingdom Metazoa; phylum Arthropoda; class Malacostraca; order Decapoda; family Lithodidae; genus Paralithodes; species Paralithodes platypus. Next base: position 23,840,494 of record CM064522.1, on the reverse strand, counting down.
CCCTTAATATATATGTTCATGCTTTGAACGAGAGTATATTGCACCCACATACCAAAATACCTTTTCCTTCAAAGCACATACATCAATGGTTATTCATACACAACGAAAAACTGATTTACAGTATATTGGTATACATTTCACAATAAAACAGTTTGCCCTTTCTTGCTCGTTCTATATTCTT
>CM064522.1:23812813-23835313 GCA_032716605.1 Paralithodes platypus | reverse complement strand
CTATCGCTCGCCAGGAAGAAATTGACACCTGGATGGGGATAAACGTCTTAAAACAGTTGGCTGAATGGGGCCGAATGGATACAAGCCAGAGAAAGAGAGAAAAGGAGAGAAATATAAAAACAAGCCGGTGACCCCCCTTAACGCATACACTCCTTCCCTTATCTGTAGATCTGTGTGTCTGTGGAGCTAATGAAGGGTGTTAGAGCACGACCCGGGAGTTACCAGTGATAACGCCGGGGCCAGTAACTCACACACACACACACACACACACACACACACACACACACACACACACACAAACACTCTCCCAATATATATATATATATATTGAATGTTTGATTGTTAACATTATGGACATAGTAAAACAAAATGTTCCTTATAGCAAAATGCAATCGAACAGTAAACTTGAGTGTATTTGAACTAGTGTTGACCATATGGAAACGGTTTTTTCATATTATTGTTTGCCACTTGTTATACAATTAAAGAGACATTGTTTACAGTGTATATTTTGGGAAGGGTAAATATAGTTGAGTTATTATGTTACCTCCACCAACCGACTTTACTCCTAAACTCAATTAATGAAATCAACAAATACATGTGGCAGTCCAGGGATTCGAACCTAGGATGCTCACACCGAAATTCAGTGCATTTATCCATTGCGCTATGAAGACAGTGTTAGGCATTCCATAATGTTGTTATTTGTCGTCATGCACATGTTTGATTATGGCTGGTGTGTTGCTACAATTGGCTTGTTCCGTCTAAAATGTTTGCATTTTCATACGACATTTAATTGGTCGTTAGGCTTCTTTGAATATTAAAATACAACCTCATATATTCTGAAGCAGTTTTCTTTTAAACTGCACATGTCTAATATCTAATCATCTTATTGTATATTCGGATAAATGATTGTTTTCGTCAAACTGTAACTATTTGTACATGGGGTTTCATAAAAACAAATAATGTTGGTCTATCATTCATGTTACTAAAATGTGAATAGCAATTATGCAAAATATGTCTAACTCAACAAACTGAGGAGCATTCAGGAACAGACAAATCTCTTGGTGATCAACAAAACCCGTTTACTACTGTGTTCAAGCAGAGTTAAGCAAGGCGCCTCAACATGATCTATGTTAACCCTCTCAGTATAACATGTATTATCTCATTAAATGCTGGTTAATACTAGACGATTTTATTCATATTAGAAAGTAATATTTAAAGTCAAATACTTAATTGAACTAGAGTTTACTCTTGATTCATAAAGGCCCTATTTTTAATGTAATCATATACTAAAAGGAATATTCCCACAGAAAAGTGCGTTTGTAAACAAGGCTACCCTAATATCAGTCAATCTATCTAAAAGCTAACTTAACTTAACCGAGCCTAAATTAAGTATTTACTTCTATAAATGCAGCACACCATTAACAATGGAGCAAAACTGTTTGTAACTTGAATCAATCAGATGAAAAGAGGCATTGTCATACATGAAGTCGCTCACAATAATTGAGCAGCAACAAATCTATTGATCCACGTCAGGTAACTTGATGAAGGAACTGATACCGTTGGTAAAACTAATTAATCAGTGGATTATTCAAGCACAAACCCAGTAAGGCGGGGGTTTGAAACAACATTTTATCCAATTATATTAGCGTAATCTGAATTATCTATTTTGAAGAACCTACTGTACATGTATTTTCAAGATTTTAAGATTTTGACAGTTTTATTACTTGCACCAATCAAGTCTCCTCTTCTTAAGCGGCTCTTTAAGCTAAATAGACTTAATTCCTTTACTCGCCTTTCGTACACCTTATATTTTTTCTTGCAAATGCAACAACCGAGGTTACATTTTGGCATGCCTCTGCTTTATTGCACTATATATAAATGGTTATTTATAGTTATGCAAATTATATTACACAAAATATCAGTTTACTTTATAATTATATACTTGTACATCGAAAATGATGAGGGGTATGCGAACTTTTCTTTATAGACTACAAGTTTAGAAGCCAAAGAGGTGGTGTGTATAGGACAAGGAACTGGTGGGGAGCTGGCTTATGTGTGGTCACGTCTGGCTACTCGTCAAATCAAGTGTCGATCTTTATCTGCTGTCTTAATATGTTTCTTCTTCTTCTTTTGTGGCTTCCTTATTATTTGGTTTCCTTGTCAATTTTGTTGTATATTGTTTTAAAACTATATTAAATTATTTAGCTTGTTTACGTGTGTGTGTGTTTTTTTGTTTTAATGTCGCACAAATCTAATTATGTTTCGTAAAAAAAAATGCAGCTTCATTGCAGTATATCTCTCATTTTCCTTAATCAATATTTCTATGGGTATTATTTACATACAAGTACTTTAGTCCTAACACATTATTTTGTTTCGTAATGCTAACACTGTGGGAAACGAATAATCTTATGGTCCAAATCGGAGATATGCAATAAACTAGCGAGTACAACTAGTTACATTTATAATTGCCAACATCTATATATTCTTTATTCTTTCGTGTTTAGCTAAACATATGTATAATAGCGGACTATCCCTTATTCTTCAACAATACAAAAATCAACCCTTCATCTTCTCTCAATATTCTTGGTGTCTCTTTTTCTTCTGCTCTCATTTGGAAGGACCATATTACCAGTCTTGCTAAGGCAGCCTCCCAGAAGCTGGGTGTGCTCAACCGCCTTAGGGGGTTCTTTTCCCCTGCACAGCTTCTTGCTCTGTACAGGGGCATATTGCGCCCTTGTATTGAGTATTGTTCACATGTGTGGGGAGGTTCCTCTCACACCGCTCTCCTAGACAAAGTTGAAAGGAAGGCCTTTCGTATCATTAACTCCGTCCACTCACCAACTCTCTGCAATCTCTCTCTCTCCGCCGCAATGTTGCATCTCTCTCGCTATTCTATCGCTACTATAATAATCAGTGTTCCTCAGAGCTATCCCAGTGCATACCACCTCCTTTACGTAGGGCACGTGGTAGCCGTCTTGCAACTCAATCCCACCCCTACTCTGTGCAACTCTCCAACCCAAGAGTGAAACGTTACTCTCAAACTTTCTTCTACTCAACATCTGAGCTCTGGAACTCTCTCCCAGAATCAGTCTTTCCCTCTTCCTATGACTTAAATTGCTTCAAACTCCGTGTGTCCAGGCATTTTGGCTCGAACGTCCCTTGATTTTGGCCCTGTCACTCTTTCAACTATGGGGGAGGCACTCGCTATAGGCAGTTATGCCTTTTGCCCCCCTCAATCACATATAAAAAAAATAAAAAATAAAAAATGAGAATGGATTAATTATCTTCACGAGATCTATGCATAGCGCAACTAAAGTTATATGTCCTGTATAATCCTATTTCCTTCTCAAATAATTAGTGACTCTCCATCCTTAGCATTGTCACATGTTTCAACTTTGCGTTTCATAATTATTATGTAACTTTGATCATTAAGTTATGCATAGTCGTAAATACTGAATTTATCACTTTATTATTTGTTAGTTCCAAATCAACCAACGATTGATTATTCTCACTGATATTGTTCCTGCTTCATACGGTCTCATTTGTGTCCCTCTTCACTCCCATAGTCATCATAATCTGATGCAAAACAAATAACAAATATATCCCCACGTCCTTATTTCATGTGATTTCGTTTCTCTCCAACTCCAGTCACTATGCATCAATACAAATTGTATATTCTTGTTCTTATACTTTTATGCTGACATTTGGACACTGTAACAAGCGCAACTTTCTCACCGACGTCCGTTTTTGCTTATGGGTTTTTCTCCTCAGTTACATCAATTATGCAACAATAGTACTAACTATATAATCATATAAAAATACGGTCATGTATGTTCGAACCTGTTTCTTTGTTCTACCCTTACATCAATAATTGTGTCTCAACTACATATCTCTCCCTCTCTCCGGCCTGTTCTTCTCACCCTCCCTGGAACCAACTCCTCGCCCTCATTCGCCGCCTCTTATCCTCGGTCAGAATTATCCTAGGCTTTCATCATAACAAGTTGGCCACTGTCTAGATTCCCCTCAGACCTATTTGCTCTCTCTTTCTTTGTTCTGGGTCTAATTAGCTCTGTTAGTGTATTGTATTATATACGCTTCGTTATTATAAACCTTTTCGTATTGTAAAATTTAGTGACATATTTCCCTATGATGTTGATCGCATTCGGTTGATAAATGATAGATTTATATATGACTGTCCCAATAACCCATGTTACGTAATATTATCACATGAAACGGTTTCCGACGGGTCGTTACAGGTTATTTCGTATACAGCTTTGAACGGCCTCTGAATCTGAATGCATAGTACAATATCTGTTATTTAACATTCAGGCCTATTTGTTTATACTATTTTGTTTTAGTTTTTTCTCTCTCTCTCTCTCTCTCTCACTCTCCCTCTCTCTCTCTCTCTCTCTCTCTCTCTCTCTCTCTCTCTCTCTCTCTCTCTCTCTCTCTCTCTCTCTCTCTCTCTCTCTCTCTCTCTCTCTCTCCCATACCACCATCATCCAGTGACCACATCGCTTCTCTTCACCCCTGCAATTCTCGGTATTGCTCCTTCTACCCTCTTCTCTTATTGTCATTGTGTAGCTTCCCTCCTAGTCACACCCAGTCCACATTCGTTATAGGGCTTATTTATGCCACTTCACCTTGATCCGTCCTACTTTCGATCATATTCGTCTGTTTTATAATCGTTATAGAAGGAGTATTTTTCTGTAAACCTGCTATACCATTCTATTCTATAATATTTGTATTATACTGTATATATATATTCCCTTCATCAGAGATATAATTCCCAGCCCCCTCGCCGCCCCACTCCCCGGGCATTTCTCATCTAGGCGGCCTGTTTAGCTGTTGATGATGAATTATGGAATCCTGGAAGTAGCATTCTTCAAGACTGTGGCACAAGTTTCTATATCTGGAGAGGGATGAACAATAATGACCGTTCTATTTTGTATGATTTGGGCACTTATTTCGTTATTTTTCTCTAACTACTAATAAGTCAATATAAATAGATTTATTCTATAAGTGATGTCCAGAAAAGGGGGTTTGCTTTATTTCTGATTTTTTTTCTATGTGAGTGAGGGAGACAAAAGGCAGAACTGCCTGTAGCGAGTGCATCCCGCATATATGAAAGAGTGACAGGGCCACAATCAAGGGACGTTCGAACCAATCTTTATTCAGCTATAAGCCAAAACGAAGAGCACGTTCTGTAGAGCCATAGGCCTATATCGATTTTTCCTATTCGTTAATTTACATATTCATTATCTCTCTCTCTCTCTCTTTTTCTCTTTCTCTTTTTCTCTTTCTCTCTCTCTTTCTTTCTCTCTCTCTCTCTCTCTCTCTCTCTCTCTCTCTCTCTCTCTCTCTCTCTCTCTCTCTCTCTCTCTCTCTCTCTCTCTCTCTCTCTCTCTCTCTCTCTCTCTCTCTCTCTCTCTCTCTCTCTCTCTCTCTCTCTTATATACCTTGATTTTCAAAAGGCCTTTGACAAAGTTCCCCACAAACGTTTACTGCTAAAACTAAAAGCGCATGGAATACAAGACGGTGTGTTGAAATGGATAGAAAATTGGCTCAGCGACAGAAAGCAAAGAGTAGTCTTAAACGGTAAGGCATCTAAATGGACCAATGTAAGTAGCGGGGTACCCCAGGGATCGGTACTAGGACCAATTCTCTTTCTAATTTACATCAACGACATAGATGAGGGTCTCACCTGTACAATCTCAAAATTTGCTGACGATACAAAAATTGCAAATAGCGTACTCTCAAAAGATCAAGTTGACGATATGCAACACAATCTAGATAAATTGTCACATTGGGCCCAAATTTGGCAAATGAGTTTCAATGCGGATAAATGTAAAGTACTACATATCGGATACCTAAATGAGAAAGCAAACTATTAGATGAATGGCACTCAGCTTAAGAATGTAAACAGAGAAACCCATCTGGGAGTAACAATATCGAGTAACCTAAAACCGAGTCAACAATGTTCAGAAGTTGTTAAGAAGGCAAACAAAATAATTGGCTTTATAGGCAGTATTTGAGCATAAATCCAAAGACGTAATCCTAACCCTTTACAATTCCTTAGTCCGCCCTCTTCTGGAATACTGCGTTCAATGCTGGTGCCCTTATTACCAAAAAGACATAAACAAGCTAGAACGAGTTCAACGTAGAGTTACCAAAATGATACCTAGCCTAAAGAACAAACCATACGAAGAGCGTCTTAGAGAATTAAATCTATTTCCTTTAACCCAGCGCAGATTAAGAGGTGACTTAATTCAAGTGTTCAAAATCATCAAAGGCATCGACAATATGAACTGTAGTAAGTACTTCACTATCGACCACTATTACACGCAGGGAAACGGTTGCAAAATTATTGGTAAATCTTTTAACTCGCACGAATCTAAGAATTTCTTCTTCAATCGAGTTGTCAACTTGTGGAATGGGCTTCCCCGAGACGTTATAGACTGCAGCACCGTTGATTCATTTAAATTCCGCCTAGACAAATATCTCGTATCAAACCCGCGACTGACTGCGTTTGTAAATGAATAACTTTATTTACCTCCTCTCGGTTACTAACCCATATGTCCCCTACTAACTTCCTAGTCCTGCCACGTTAGTGGCAGGGCAGTAGTTCCCTTTCCAATGTTCCCTTACCCACTCTAAACCACTGTTTGGACACTTGATCCTCAGTGTTTTGGAGGACAAGCAGCCTAGAAGGGTCACTAGATCTGTTGTTGCTTGATTTCCTTTGTACTCCTTTGTACTAGATTAACCCCTTCAGACTCATATGACGCGGAGGTTGCCAGATTAGCAATAAGAAATAGAGTTCTCTCTCTTATAATTACCTCTCCAAAATTAGTTTTCTGCCCACAGCTAAAGACAACTCAAAGACATGGTGTCCATTATCATTTTGTAACTTACAAAATTATAGTATCTTTATAATAACATGGTAAAATAATTGCAGAAAAATGTAGGTGTGGTAGGCACTAGGCCAGCTAGGCCAGCCTTATGGGGAAATACTGAAGAAAATACCATTTTCAACATGCAATATCTCTATAACGGTCGAGATTTGGAATATTTCGTATAGAACATTTTAGTCTTAGAATATTTTGTTCTATCATTTCCCAAAGTTATGACCTTTCCTCCTGGGACACCCTGTATACATAAGTTATGACCTTTCCTCCTGGGACACCCTGTATACATAAGTTATGCCCTTTCCTCCTAGGACACCCTGTATACATAAGTTATGACCTTTCCTCCTGGGACACCCTGTATACATAAGGTATGACCTTTCCTCCTGGGACACCCTGTATACATAAGGTATGACCTTTCCTCCTGGGACACCCTGTATACATAAGTTATGACCTTTCCTCCTGGGACACCCTGTATACATAAGTTATGCCCTTTCCTCCTAGGACACCCTGTATACATAAGTTATGACCTTTCCTCCTAGGACACCCTGTATACATAAGTTATGACCTTTCCTCCTGGGACACCCTGTATACATAAGGTATGACCTTTCCTCCTGGGACACCCTGTATACATAAGGTATGACCTTTCCTCCTGGGACACCCTGTATACATAAGTTATGACCTTTCCTCCTAGGACACCCTGTATACATAAGTTATGACCTTTCCTCCTGGGACACCCTGTATACATAAGTTATGACCTTTCCTCCTAGGACACCCTGTATACATAAGTTATGACCTTTCCTCCTAGGAAGTATAGATAACTTTATATATTCAAATATATTCATATAAGCTTTCCACTAATATGCAGCACCTGGTCCTTTGTTTTTATATATATATATTATTGTTTTACTTAACCCGGCAAGCGCGATAGGCCTCACGGAAGGCTTCCTATAGGGAACGCGATAGGCCTCACGGAAGCAGGACCATAAAAAAAAGCCTTCCAAAAAAAAAAAGGGCCTATCAAAACAAAGGATTTTGTCTCTAGGTGAGATAATTCCCCTCTAGTACTCATCCATGTGTTTCTCACCCCTCCCCCCCCTCCTCAATTATCACCTATTTATCCACTTATTATCATCATTTATCGGTTATTTTTCTCTCCCGCGATAATGTAGCACAAGTGGGTTGCATAAAAGATCGTTATGCAACACCCAGACACCGGCACACACCGCCCCGCTCGTCTCAGTTGACTCCCAGACAGCGAGAGGGGAGGGCTGCCTGTGTCTCTCTCTCGCCTGAGATTATGACCGGGTGGCCAATATCTTCGTTTTTCACCACCCAAATGCTTTTCCCACTTATTTTAGCACTCTTGAAGGTTCATATATACATCATATATGTAAAATAAAAGCATACCGAAAACAAATAATGCTTTATATTGTAAATATAACGAATTCTGTCAGAATCCAGGGCTAGAAATGCACAAATAACTACCCTAGCACCTAGGTCTATATCGCGCTTGTCAGGTTAAGGGAAGGTTTTTAGTGTGTTTCCTAGACCTCCATCAAGCTTGAAATTACACTCCCTCGACTCCCTTTCAAGATAAATTTGTACCGGTACATTTTTCGGTAGAAAAATTTCCCGGCCGAAGGCCGGTTCCTCTTAAATTACTGGCTCGCTATAGCTCGCCAGGAAAAAAATAGACACCTAAATGGCACTAAAGGTCTTAAAAGTGACATAAATGGGGTGAAAGTTCTTAAAATTGCCAAACTAATGGGGTGAACGTCTTAAAATCTCAAAATCAATGGGGCTAAACAAGAGGGAGAAAGGGGTCAAGAAAAATATCCCTCAAGTGGAAATCTCCCCTTAAACGTTGATTCCACACGGCGATTTTGATAAGTTGTTTTGTCGTTTTACTGTATAAGTTTTGGTTGGTTTATTTTGCAAGTTTTACATTATAATACGTAGACATACCACGACCCCCCCCACCCCATATTTGTCCCGTTGCAGGGTGCTACAGCGCCCGCCAAAGTTTGAAATAACATCGCTTTAGACCAATTTCCCGTTGTCATTTTGCCTCGGGAGTTGCCACACTGACGGAGGACTGACGTACATTGATGTTTCTGGGTTCAGCTTAACTCCTTGCGACATATATGACGCGATCGCGTCATATGGAACTTATGACCAAAAACTCGTATGACGCGATCGCGCCATATGGACTTATCTACATGCCTCACCAATATGTTTATGACGCGATTGTGCGTCACATGAGCTCAGTAAGTCCGGTAAGTTAGATGAAGATCTGTCGGTTGGTGGCAACCCCAGGTTCCTCCGACAATTCTAACGGCCAGCAGTGTGGTTTTGACAGTTGTGTGGTGCAGTGGCAATGATACCGGGTGCCCGCCTCCTTGGACTTACTGGAACATAATATGTCTGAAGGAGTTAAGAGGGGTGACCTGTTTTTGTTCTGTCCTTTTCTATCTTTCTCTGGCTTGTATCCATTTGGCCCCATTCAGCCTACTGTTTTAAGACGTTTATCCCCATCCAGGTGTCAATTTTTTACTGGTGAGCGGTAGCGAGCCAGCATATTTTGTATTTTTGTTTGACAGCAGGCTAAATTTGTACATTTTTGTATAGAACATTTCTCCGGTGAAGCCGGATTTCTTCATATAATGCTGGCTCGCTATTGCTCGCCAGAAAGAAATTGACACGGATAAACATCTTAAAATAGTTGGCTGAATGGGGCCGAATGGATAAAAGCCAGAGAAAGAGAGAAAAGGACATAAATAACAAAAAGCAAGTCACCCCCCTTAACATGCCAAATTCCATGGATTTTTCGCCACCCAAAAACTGGGCGGTTCCCTTATTAATAAAAACACTGGGCGGTTCCCTTAACCCTTGGAATCCGGGAGGCCTCATATGAGGCAAAATGCGCGGCTAAAAAGTTGCCATCATCAGAACTCGGCAACCACGCAACGTAGCGATGTCATCTCAACGGCAGTCTACAGACAAGAAAACGTTCTACAATTTGCAAAATCATTGACTGCTCTAGGTGGTCTCAATCAGTAGCTACTGAATTATGAAGTTTGAAAATACCAAACTTCATATGAGGCCCCCCGGATCCCAAGGGTTAATGATACAACACTCGGCGGTTCCCCTAATAATACAACACTGGGCGGTTCCCTTAACCCTCTCACCACGGAAGGGCTCTTGAACGCCCATAAAAAAGCATATAACAGGTACCCGGAAGGGCTCTTGAACGCCCAGTGGTTGAAAGCCTGTGAGCTTCGTGTGCGAGGCGTCGGTCCGACGCATGTAAACAACAGCCGGCTGGACCGACGCCCCGCATCTCCGGCCACAAGAAGGAGAGCGTCGCTTGTTCGTGTGTGCCTGTATGTTGTTAAGTATCGAATAGTAGTGTAAAGTGGCTGTTTTGGCCATAAAGTTATCTCCAATGAAATCATCATCACAACTCAACCAGTTGACTTAGAGAGCTCTACTTAATGCCATTCTACAGGTAAATAACACAGCTACGCTTGGGGATGCGCGGGAATGCGGGAAGCAGTCAGATTAACAAATATACGGTAGCCTAGCCTAGACGTTTTTCGGCCAAAACACCCGGGTTTTGAGGAATATATATATATAATACATAGCCGGGGCTGGAGGGTTAATGATACAAATAAAAATAATAATCATGTCAAAAAGTTATGTTTTATTCATGACAAAAATCATCATAATAATAATAATAATTATAATAATAGTACAAAAAATTCACACATTTAAGGGGGGTCACCGTTTTTTGTTTTTATATTTCTCTCCTTTTCTCTCTCATTCCCTGGCTTGTATCCATTCGGCCCCATTCAGCCAACTGTTTTAAGACGTTTATCCCCATCCAGGTGTTAATTTCTTCCTGGCGAGCGATAGCGAGCCATCATTGTATGGAGAAATCAAGCTTCGCCGAAGACATTTCTCTATAGAAAAATGTACAAATTTAGCTTGCTGTCAAAACAAAAATATATGTATGCTGGCTCGCTACCGCTCGACAGGAAAATATTGACATCTGGATGGGGGTAAACGTCTTAAAACAGTAGGCTGAATGGGGTCGAATGGATACAAGCCAAAGAGAGAGGGAGAGAAAGAGAAAAAAGCGAGGTGGGCCCCCTTAATAATGGAATAATTCTTGCCAAATAACCCTTATGGAAAACATCGCAAAAAATCGGCACAAAAAATTATATATCAATATATATGTATACCCAAACATTATGTAGAAAACGTACATGTGGAAAACGTACATGTAGAGAACGTACATGTCGAAAAAGTACGTCAAAAACGTACATGTAGCGAAAACGTTCATGTAGCAAACGTACATGTAGCAAACATACATGTAGCAAACGTACATGTAGCAAACGTACATGCAGAAAACGTACATGCAGAAAAAGTACTGTACATGTAAAAAACGTACACGGCCAACGACAATCATAACAAAAACGTTTCTCGCAAAAATTGGCAAAAACCGGAAATAATAATTATAATATATATTACCCTACGAAAAACACCCCAAATATATCGTGAAAAAAATGCGACCCCAAATATATCGTGGAAAAAATGAAACTAAAACTATTAAATTGTATATAAACTTAAATCTATTCACGACAAGTAGGCCAAAAAATCTTGAGCCCTAACCTCTGGACCTCAAAATGGGCTAGAGCACATGGGCTGTTAATGTCCACACCTAATCTCTGGCTGACTCTTCCCAAATTAGCTTGATTACTCCAGTCGCTTTTAAAATCTTGAATTCGAACTTCTAGAACTGAAAAAAGGGTTAGAGCAAATGGGCTATATAATCTCCACACCTATTCCCTGGCCAACTCTTCCCAAACGCTAGAAATATTAGCTGTTGAAACTGTAAACCCTAACCACAATATCTCAAAAAGGACTGGAGCAAATGGGCTGCAAAATCACCACACCAAATCCCTGGCTGACCCTTCTCAAATGGCAAGAGATATTAGCTGGATTGAGTTACAGAGGTTAGCGGTCAAGCGTTTTTGGCCTACTGTACAGTGGCGCTAATAAGTCATGTCTCGGCTGTCATTAAGTTTGGCTCGCTCTGTGCTGTAATAATGTCTGTCAGATGTTGAATAGGGTGGGTAAGTGTAGGAAAATGTTGGTGTATCTCCCTCAAATAGAAGAAATCCGGTGTAAATATTGCCGATACCAATTATTGATCAAAACATAATGGGTGCCGAGACATCACTTATTAGGCCGACTGTGCACATATTGAAAAAGACAAATTCGACGGAAAATTGTGCTATTCGACATCGGGAAATTCGGCATTGGAATTACAGTATCGGATAGGCGTCGGCAGAGCAAGCGTATCGGCTACGTGTATCGGAGTCTAGAAGCCGATACCAGTTTAGCCAAAGTTGAAAATGTCTCCTCAACTATCAACACCTTTTAAGGGGGGATGGCCCAGTTTTTTGGACTCCCCTCTCCCTCATGTTTAGCCCCATTAGTTTTCAGATTTTATGACATTCGGCCCATTAGTTTGGAGGGTCAACTGTATGATGAAAAGTACATCGGCAGTACAGAAGGGGTAAATTCTTGCGGAACATATTTTGAAGCTGCCAGACTGCAATTGCTCGTAAAAATATACGTAAGTACCGCTCGTGAGACACCGCCTTTAACAGTAGGCTATAGGTATATCAGTATGGGTACATTATCAAAGGTACAGTATATTAGGATCGGTATTTACATTAAGCTTAACCATACCAGGACTGGAACCACCCGGGTAGAAAACAATCAGTCACCGTGATTTGGGGATAGTTGGAACGAGCTCGACTCCTGACGTAATGCCTTGATAGCGTAATACATAAGTGCATGGAATTTTGGTGTGAATATCCTGGGTTCGAGTCCTTGGAGTGCCACATGTACTTGTTAATTTCATTAATTGAGTTTAGAAGTCAAGTTGGTTGGTGAAAAAATATAAAATAGTTTGAACGAGCTTGGGGACTCCGGACTTATATTACATTACATTACATTCCTCGGTGGATTTTCCGTAGTTAATAGCCATTTTGAACAAGACTGACTCAGGACATTACATTACATTCGTTGGTAGATTTGCCGTAGTTTGAGGATACACGTTTGAACGAGCTAGACTCCTGACATACATTATTCGGTCAATACATGTGGCACTCCAAGGACTGGAACCTAGGATACTCACACCAAAATTCCATGCACTTATGTATTACGCTATCAAGACAGTTAACTCACCGAGCACCAGGCAATACAAAATAAATGTACACTCCAGGACCAGCAGGTTGTCAACATAATGTGTTTTCCAGAAAACACCTGGAATGGGTTAGAAATGAATGAAAAACAAAAAAAAACCCGATCCCCTAGGTCATATTAAGGGGTCCTACGGGGCGCCCGAAAGTCAGAATTAACATGGGGAAATGGGTAGGCGAAAACATGCAAAAACAATTGTTTGCGCGTTGACGCGCACGCGGCTGAGCTTTGAGGGTTTTCAACCATCGGCATTGTTGCGTGGGATACTGACGCAGTTCCCATACAAATCTGAGCCCTCTAGGTGCCATAGGACCGGAGTAATTAACCGAGACGCACCCTATGCGGCGCTGGGGTTTAGCGTTACATACATTGCCGACGCATAAGGTGCGTCTCTGGTACTCCAGGGGTTAAAGAATTATGCACAAGCCTACGATTTATTAAGCAGTTTCAAATCCTGCATATTAACTTGACCGTTATATAGTGCGGGTCATGTCTAGTATATTTTATTCTACCTATATTTAGACATTTCTTAGCCTCTTAGGAAGGATCTGTAGTAGTAGCTAAGATGGTTAATTGATAATAGTAAGTAGCCATTTTAGTGCTAGAGGTCCTTCCTAAACTGCATCAATTTGCCGTAGTTTGGAGGCCATTTTGAGCGAGATGGGGATGGCGGCAACTGCAAAAATATTGAGGTCAAATTTGAGGCCATGTTGAACGAGGTGTGCGGCAGTGAAGTGTGTCAAAACAACAGGTCTCCCTCACTATCTGATGCCCTGATTTATTAGAGTATCATTATAGGTTTATAGGGGTTTGGGTTGGTCCCAGAACACATCCCCATTAATTTTAGGGTTCTTTTATTTATACAAAATTTATGATTTGGCTTAACCTTTTCTGTACCAGCGACGTCGTTTTCATTATTTTCTGGTTACATTTAGGCAATTTTCTGGTTACATTTAGGCAATTTTGTGCAGCTTTATAAGTATCTGTGATAAGTTGATTTGACTTTATATTGTCTTTGTCCCAGTTTTGGTTTGTTTAGTTTGCAAGTTCTACATTTTAATAGTGCGAGAAATTGGTCGATATAGTGCATCGCACTATGTGAATTCACACTATGTGAACAACATATCCTATGGGAAAAAACATAATTGGTGGATCAGTCCTCCACACAGCAAACATATCTATTTATCGTTAAACATCGTTATTTATACTGACAAACATACCAACAACAAATGTTAATGATAAATATAGCATATCAATGGTAAATTAGACCTTTCCTTACCTTAAATTCTACACTTGATACGATCACAAACCCGAGAATGCCAGATAGCGTCACACAGTACGGGGTAAAAAATGTCTGACTGACCATCCTTCCTCCATGCCCAAGCTGCTCAAACGCCAGTGATGCCACGAGTCGGGCGGGAAATTTATCGCACTGTACAAATATTGGCCGCACTAGAAAACTCCCCGGATTTAACCCATATTGCCACCCGACTCTCAATAACAGATCGTATTCGCATTGGTTGATAATTTTGTGTTTAATATTTTCATTGCTCGCACTAATCAAAATTGGTACTGTTTGAACTGGCTTTATACGGGACCGAGCTGTATTGTTTGGCTAAATCTTTAAGGGGGGGATGGGCCGGTTTTCTGGACCCACTTTCTCAATCATGTTTAGCCCCATAGGTTTTCAGATGGTAAGATGTTTGCCCCATTAGTTAGTTGATTTTAAGTCCTTTTGCCCCCATTTCTTCGTCAATATTTAGACCTTTCGTGCTATTAAGGTGTCGATTTTTTCCCTGGCGAACGATAGTGAGCCTGTAATGTTGGAAGAACTGGCCTTCGGTAGGGACATTATTCTACCGAAAAATTTACAAATCAATCTAGAAGGGAGATCTAATGGATGTTTTTTTTAAATTTGATGGAGGTCTAGGGAGGAAACTAGAAAAATTATGAATACATGCAAAAATCGCCCAAAAAGTGAACCATCCCCCCTTAACCTCAGTACCCGGTTAGGCTTCCAGAAGTGAACCATCCCTCCTTAACCCTCAGTACCCGGTTAGGCTTCCAGAAGCCCATAACAAACTCGCACTGTGGGGCCCGGGTGGGCTTCTGAAATCCATAAGCTTGAAAGCCTATTAAGCGTGGTTTGAAAGCCGTGCGTCGAACCGTTTGTAAACAAAGCCGGTCGGAGCGACGCGCACCTTCAAAAACAAGAAGAAGTCGGAGGTTTGTTAATGTTGTCTGCTAAGACGAAATTAATGTCTGTAAATGTCCGATATTGCTAAAAAACGCATCAAAACTCTCTCCACGGAAATTGTCATCACAACTGAACCAGTTGACCTAGAAAGCTCTATTTTTTTTTTTTTTTTAAATATTAGTTTAACCAGACCACTGAGCTCCATAAAAGAACTCTCATAGGGCTGGCCCGAAAGATTCCATCAAGATATATAACTAAACGAGTCAAGATAGATAGGGAAGGGCAGGAGGGGAACAAATCAAGGAAGGTGAAGACACGCAGACATTTCTCGCCAATTCACCAGTTCAGCCGGACCACATGAGCTCCACATCAGAGCTCTTATAGGGCAGGGCCGAAGGATGAGGCAAGAACTGCTACACCGCAACACCAACCAAGAAGTGATCAGGTCGAAGGTAGAAAAAAAAATCACATCGAGAAGCAAAAAATGCATTACTGAAGGGAATCAAGTCAGTTCGGCTACACCAGCAACCGAAGAGACAAATCAGGTCAGGAGTCCGTTACCTAGCCAGGCCAGGGAGACACGAGATATGGGCTGCCCGAGGACAACCGAATGGGACAGAATAAGAATAGAAGGGGAAAACATAGAAACAGAAATGGAAAAACCACTCAAAATTAGTCAAGCTGATGACGAAAGCTGGAGGGGAGAGGGAGGGAGGGAGGGAGGGAGATGACCACAACCCTCCCCCATCAAGCCCCAGTCGCCGGCCCCGAAGCCCACCAACCGCGACAAGGGGCGTAGTAATAGTGGGACCTAGAAATCTCTACTCAACGCCAGTCTACAGATACGAAACACGGCTACGTTTTGAGATGTGTGGAAATGCTCTAGTAGTTAAAATAACAAAGATAGGGTTAGCCTGTTACAACGTTTTTTGGCCAGATCCCCCGGGTTTCAGTGCTGTCCTTTACAAGGCGAGACCGGTCCAGAAGGGTTAAGGGGGGTCACCTGTTTTGGTTCTGTCCTTTTCTATCTTTCTCTGGATTGTATCCATTTGGCCCCATTCACCCTACTGTTTTAAGACGTTTATCCCCATCCAGGTGTTAATTTTTTACTGGTGAGCGGTAGCGAGCCAGCATATTTTTTAGTTTTGTTTGACAGTAGGTTAAATTTGTACATTTTTCGATAGAAAAATTTCTCCGGCGAAGCCGGATTTCGTCATATAATGCTGACTTGCTATCGCTCGCCAGGAAGAAATCGACACCTAGATGGGGATAAACGTCTTAAAATAATTGGCTGAATGGGGCCGAATGGATACAAGCCAGAGAAAGAGAGAAAAGGACAGAAATAACCAAAAGCAGGTGACCCCCCTTAAAGAGTCATTTCCACATAGTGATTGTGGAAAGTTGTTTTGTCTTTATAAATGGGTCGTCCCGGTTTTGGTTTGTCTGTTTGGCCAAAGTTTTACATTATAACATATTGACCCGTTCACTGCCGGAAATGCATGTTGTTGTTATATTTCACCTATATTTAGACCATTTTATGCAGCTTAGGAAGGATCTGTGGTAGTTAAAAAAAAAGAGTTAATTGAGACTGATTGTAGCCTCTTAACCCGTAAACGGCGGAAAAGCTCACAAGAGGTTTTACTGGGCGACGGCGGCAAAGCTCTTAAGAGGGAGGCCTAAAAAAAACATTAAAACGGCCCCAGTAGCACTAAAAAAAATTTTTTTTTCCCTATACCTCATATCACTCCTCCACATCCCCTCCTTCCTCCCTTTCCCCTCCCCCTTCAATTATCACCTATTTTCCCCGTTATTCCCTAATTCGTTGGTATATTTTTGTGCTAACATTAGCAAACTGTGTGGAGGATGTGCTTACGTGCCTAGCGGGTGTGTTACACGACCGAGTGTGTGTATGAGTAGGCTCAGTGTGGCTTGAGGCCTCGTGGAGGGAGGGGTTGCCTCAATTTTCTCCATAATTCATGAATGGGCTGGTCCATCTATATTCGCGATTTTGACCAGAAAAATTATATTTCCACTTGTTTTATTGTTGTTACAGGTTACTATCTTGATAGTGAAGGTAAAATAGGCTCATATGACGAAGTAATAACCATATTTATCCTAAAATGACGATTATAGGCGTGAATGGAGCCTATATGCTCGTCCATGGGGACCGGGTTCAATACACCCCCCCTCGCCGTTTATAGGTTAATAACTTCACGTCTGTCCTAAGCTGAATAAAATCGTCTAATAATTTCCTAAATTTCATGAAAAGAGGAATCGGTACTGAAGGGGTTAATAGTGCTTCAAACCCGCTCCATTTCATGCAACCAAAAATAAATGGAAATCAATGTCAACACTTATTTCAAAATAGCCAAATTTGAAGCTTACGACTTGAAAATCATCCCAAATAAATCAACGCTCGTTCCAAACTAACCCCATTCCACGCTAACGACCTAAATCATCCCATATTTTATTGACGCTCGTTCCAAACAGCCCCGTTCCACGCTAACGACCTTTAACCCCTTCAGGACCAGCGACGTTACTTTAATTACATTGTAGCTATATTCAGACAATTTTATTCAGCTAAAAAAGGACCTCAAGCAAGTAGCAAGCTTTGAACTATCTCACTTAACCCTTTTTACTACCACCGATCCTTCTTGAACTGCACAACATCCTCTAAATATAACTAAAATATGATCAAAAATAAGTCTCCGGTACAGAAGGGGTTAAAGCGGCTTGTTCCAAATATCCCCATTCCACGCTAACGACCTTTAAATCACTCAAAATAACTCGACGCTCGTTCCAAAATAACCCCATTCCACGCTAACGACTTTAAAGGGACCCCACCTCGCTTTTTTTTCTCTTTCTCTCCCCCTCCCTTTGGCTTGTATCCATTCGGACCCATTCAGCCTACTGTTTTAAGACGTTTACCCCCATCCAGGTGTCAATATTTTCCTGGCGAGTGGTAGCGAGCCAGTACTGTATATATATATTTTTGTTTTGACAGCAAGCTAAATTTGTAAATTTTTTGATTGAAAAATTTCTCCGGCGAAGCCGGATTTCTCCAACCCTGGATGGGGATAAACGTCTTAAAACAGTTGGCTGAATGGGGCCGAATGGATATAAGCCAGGGAACGAGAGAAAAGGAGAGAAAGATTAAAAAAAAAACGGTGACCCCCCCTTAAATCAGCCCAACTAAGTCTCTGCTTGTTCCAAACCGCCCCATTCCACGCTAACGACCTAACATTAAACCTGTAATTGCCATATATATATACTACACTGTATATATATGTATTATAAAAGGCACATATAGAAGGCACTTGTAAACATTGATTAAATGCTGGTGTACAGTCCACCACAAAAGTTCTGTTCCTCTCTGTGATCTTGTACGTGGCATATAATGTACAGGTGACCACAAAAGTTCTGTTCCTCTCTGTGATCTTGTGCGGTCGCGCTAATAAGTGATATCTCGGCACCAAGTATGTTTTTTAATCAATAATTGGTATCAGCAATATCTAAGCTTCATTTCTTCTTATCGGGTGAAATATACAAACATGTTCCTACACTTACCCACCCTATTCAACATCTGACAGACATTAATACAGCACAGAGCCAGCCAAACGTAATGACAGCTGGGACATGACTTATTAGCGAGAACGTACATGGTAATATAATGTACAGTCGGCCACATAAGTTCCGTTCCTCTCTGTGATCCTATGTACGGTCGCGCTAATAAGTCATGTCCCAGCTGTCATTACGTTAGGCTCGCTCTGTGCTGTATTAATGTCTGTCAGATGTTGAAGAGGGTGGGTAAGTGTAGGAACATGTTGGTATATTTCACTCGATATGAAGAAATGAAGCTTAGATATTGCTGATCCCAATTATTGATCAAAACATTCTTGGTGCCGAGACATGACTTGTTAGCGCGACTGTACACCCTATGTGGTGGATTGTGTTCTTTTATTTATATATGTTATTTTGCTATTTACCCCAGTAATTGTAGGGTTTGCTATATGATTTTTCTATTTCACCCTCTCCGACATATGACGCGATTTTGAGCCTATTGGGGATACTTTAAAGCCTTTGTTACCATCAGGGGTATTTATAAACCTTTAGTTTAGTTACTTCAACCTCTGCAGTTGTCTTTGAGTTAGCTGTGTTGAGCCTATTGGGGATACTTTAACCCTTCCTACCCGGTCTGCCTTAGGTAAGGACAGCACGAAAGAAGGGCCGCTACCCGGTATGCCTTATCTAAGGCATGAGCTTAATAGCCTAATTAAGCTTGGTCTGAACGTCGTGCGTACGACTTATGTCAACAAACCCAAGCGTTCGTCACCGCACCTCCGAAAACAAGAAGGAGAAGACTCCTCAATGTTATTGTTCTGACGTCATGACGAAATTAGTGTCTAAAAAGCCCCCATATTGGCAACATCTCTGCAATATTGGCTCCACTGAAATCGTCATCACAACTGAACTATTTGACTTACAGAGCTCTACGCAATGCCAAAATACAGATTGAAAACCGCACTACGATTATAGATGAGTGGGAAAGTTCTAGCAGTGAAAATAAACATAAATACGGTAGCCTAGGCCTAGACGTTTTTCAGCCATATCGCCCGGGTAGGGGCGACCGTCATTTGGTAAGACAGCCCGGGGAGGAAGGGTTAAAGCCTTTGTTACCATCAGGGGTATTTAGAAACCTTTAGTTCAGTTACTTCAACCTCTGCAGTTGTCTTTGAGTTAGCTGTGGGCAGAAAACTAATTTTGGAGAGGTAATTATAAGAGTGAGAGAACTCTATTTCTTATTGCTAATCTGGCAACCTCTGCGTCATATGTGCGTGAAAGGGTTAAGATCGGGGGGGGGGGGGGTTTCAGGAACGTAACCCCAATCGTAAATCGAGGGAGACCTGTACCTAAGATCACCACGAGGAACAGGACTTGTGTGGCCGCCTGTACACACATAAGAGACGGATTCATGTGGAACAATTCAACACTAGTACTGTATAAGGAAGTTGGAGCCGTAAACATTAATATTCGCTTCAAGGGGAGATGGGCCGTTTTTCTGGTCCCTCTGCCTTCCTCATGCTTAGCCCAGTTAGGTTTGAGATTTTAAGACGTTTTCCCCATTAGTTCGTTGATTTTAAGACCTTTCGCCCCATTTCTTTGTCAATATTAAGACCTTTCGTGCCCTCTAGGTGTCGTTTGTTTTCCTGGCGATCGATAGCGACCTTCGACCGTGACATTTTCCTACCGAAAAATGTACAAATTAATCTAGAAGGGGATCAAATGGATGTTTTTTAAAGTTTGATGGAGGTTTAGGAAGGAAACTAAACAAAATATTAATAAATGAAAAAAAATACAAATAAAAATGAAAAAATGAAAACAAAACAATAAAATAATCAAAGTAAATGAAACAATGGACCAAAAATGACCCACCCCCCCTCAACCCTTTAAGGGGAGGTTTTTAGTTTGTTTCCTACTCCTCCACCAATCTTAAAATTTCACCCCCTTTCAAGATAAATTTGTACATTTTTCGGTAGAAAAATGTCCCGGCCGAAGGCCGATTACTCTTAAATTACAGGCTCGCTATCGCTCGCCAGGATAAAATCGACACCTAAATGGCACGAAAGGTCTTAAAAATGGGGCTAGACATGAGGGAGAAAGGGGGTCAAGAAAAAAAAAGTCCCTCAAGTGGAAATCTCCCCTTAACACTTTAATAATCTCAAAGTTGTGTTTGGTTTTACCCAGGCTATGTCTTGTGTCATTTAAACCCTATTGTATGCAGCTAAGGAAGGATCTGTCAAAGTTAAAATGGTTAATAATATTGTTTGTTTGCAGTTTAAGGGGAGGTTTTAAGGGGAGGTTTTAAGGGGAGGTTTTAAGGGAAGGTTTTAAGGGGAGGTTTTAAGGGGAGGTTTTAAGGGGAGGTTTTAAGGGGAGGTTTTAAGGGGAGGTTTTAAGGGGAGGTTTTTAGTGTGTTTCCTAGACTTCCATCAAGCTTGAAATTACACCCCCTTGACCCCCTTTCAAGATAAATTTGTACATTTTTCAGTAGAAAAATTTCCCGGCCAAAGGCCGGTTCCTCGTAAATTACAGGCTCGCTATCACTCGCCAGGATAAAATCGACACTTAAATGGAACGAAAGATCTTAAAATTGACAGAATGGGGCGGAAATTCTTAAAATCACCAAACTAATTGGGGCAAACGTCTTAAAATCTCAAAACCAATGGGGCTAGACATGAGGGAAAAAGGGGTCAAGAAAAAAGTCCCTGGAGTGGAAATCTCCCCTTAAACTGTTTCTATTGGCTGTCAGTAGGCGAGAAACCTTACCATCTAACCTCCGTAACTCAAAAATGTAATCGAACCAATATTTCTACCATTTGGGAAGTCAGTCAAGAAATAGATGTGGAAATTTACAGCCAATTTGCTCTAGCCCTTTATTTTGACCCGTTAACTTCCTATAACTCGAAAAGAATGAAAGCAACCGGGCTCACGTTTCTATCATTTGGGAAGAGTCCACCAGGAAGAGTCCACCAGGAAATAGGTTTGGATATTTACAGCCAGTTTGCTCCAGGCCCTTTTGAGTTACAGAGAGGTGAGGGATCAAGATGATTGTCAAGTTGGTTGGTGCTATAGTCTAGGCGCTGTAAGTAGGCGAGATATCATCACCTCCATCCTCTGTCAGTCAAAACGGGCTAGAGCAAATTTATCTTGAAAGGGGGTCAAGGCGGTGACATTTATCTTGAAAGGGGGTCAAGGGGGTGACATTTATCTTGAAAGGGGGTCAAGGGTGACATTTATCTTGAAAGGGGGTCAAGGCGGTGACATTTATCTTGAAAGGGGGTCAAGGGGGTGACATTTATCTTGAAAGGGGGTCAAGGCGGTGACATTTATCTTGAAAGGGGGTCAAGGGGGTGACATTTATCTTGAAAGGGGGGTCAAGGCGGTGACATTTATCTTGAAAGGGGGTCAAGGCGGTGACATTTATCTTGAAAGGGGGTCAAGGGTGACATTTATCTTGAAAGGGGGTCAAGGCGGTGACATTTATCTTGAAAGGGGGTCAAGGGGGTGACATTTATCTTGAAAGGGGGTCAAGGCGGTGACATTTATCTTGAAAGGGGG
>CM064522.1:23792813-23807813 GCA_032716605.1 Paralithodes platypus | reverse complement strand
ACTGTATGTTGAAGTTGATGTTCTGTCTATATCAATGGACACTTGGATACCTTAGTGTCTGGCACACTTATGGCCACACCTATCACAGTTCTGTGTATGGAGCTCAGTGGCCGGATTAAGGACAGATTTCCACTTCAGGGAGGGTTTTTTCTGGACCCCTTTCTCCCTCATGTTTAGCCCTATTGCTTTTGAGATTTTAAGACGTTCGCCCCATTAGTTTGGTGATTAAAATGTAAAACTTGCAAACTAAACAAACCAAAATTGGGACAAGGACAATATAAAGTCAAATTAAATTATCCAAATCGCTATGTGGAAACAACGCTTACTAAAATTAAATCTATGAAATAAAAGCACACAATCCACCACATAGGGTGTACATCACTACATGAGCAAGTTAATCTGTTTCCCAAGCAAACTAATCGCACACATAACAACGCACTGTCGTTACGTTCAAGGAATTAGTCAAATTTGGGAAGTCCGGGACGTTCTGGTAAATTTTACTAATTTACTAATTATTATTTTAAGAACTTTCACCCCATTTATGTCACTATTAAGACCTTTAGTACCATTTAACTTTTTAAGTGTCTATTTTTTCCTGGCGAGCGATAGCGAGCCTGTACTTTAAGGGGAACTGGCCTTCGGCCTGGACATTTTTCTACCGAAAAATTTAAAAATTTATCTTGAAAGGGGGTGAAGGGGGTGTTTGATGGAGGTCTGGGGAACACCCTAGAAACCTCCCCTTAAGGGATCAAGATTATTGTCAAGTTGGTTGGTGCTACCTATAACTATCTAACACACTTGTCACAATTCCTGGACCAACTAGGTTTTTATTTATGCAATTTATTAAAATGTCAAACTTGCAAACTAAACAAACTCAAATTCGGACAAAGACAATATAAAGTCAAAATAGCTTGTCTGTGTGGAACAACGCTTACTAAAATAAAATGTATGACATAAAAGCACACAATCCACATACATACAGTCATGTACAGTCGCGCTAATAAGTCATGTCTCGGCACCAAGTATGTTGTGATCAATAATTGGTATCAGCAATATCTAAGCTTCATTTCTTCATATCGAGTGAAATATACAAACATGTTCCTACACTTATCCACCCTTTTCAACATCTGACAGACATTAATACAGCACAGAGCAAGCCAAACGTAATGACAGCTGGGACATGACTTATTAGCGCGACCGTACATCACTACATGAGCAAGCTAATCTGGTTCCCAAGCAAACTAATCGCACACATAACAACGCACTGTAGTCACGTTCAAGGAATTAGTCCATTTGGGAAGAAATAGAAATCCTCAAATATTTCCGAGTGGGCTAAAGACTCTATGGTATCGGAGTGTACGGTGGCGCTAATAAGTCATGTCCCAGCTGGTATTACGTTTGGCTTGTTCTGTGCTGTATTAATGTCTGTCAGATGTTGAATAGGGTGGGTAAGTGTAGGAACATGTTTGTATATTTCAATCGATATGAAGAAATGAAGCTTAGATATTGCTGATACCAATTATTGATCAAAACATACTTGGTGCCGAGACATGACTTATTAGCGCGCCTGTACTACACCTGTATTTCAGGTGGGAATTCTGCTAAATATCAATGTTTACGGCTCCAACTTCCTTACAGGCTGTAACTCTTTAAGTGGTCAATTCAGTGTTAGCAAATAAACACCCAAATGCCGCTAGATTAATATTCAGAAGTCGCTAGAATTTTGCTAGATAGTCTCGAGTCGGCCACCCCCAGATAGGGAGGGGGGGGGGAAAAAAAATGGGGATGGGCCTGAGTAAATAGATAGATAGATAGATAGTCAATAATATATATGTCTGAAACTACCAAGTGGACTAAATAGATAGATAGATAGATAGATAGTCACTGTCTCTCACTTCACTCACTCACCCCCGTAATTTACCGGAGGATAACAGGTTTTTCATAATACGTAGGCGGAGGTCTTTTAAAAAAAAAAAAAAAAAAAAAAAAAAAATATATATATATATATATATATATATATATATATGTGTGTGAAACTACGAAGTGATCAATTATAAGCCTGGGATACAGATAACATAATAAGAGACGCACACCTCACGCGATGCGTTATATTAGATGGCAACACATTCTGCTAAATATAGATGTTTACAGCTCCAACTTCCTTATAGCCTGAAGCCCATACGAGGTCAATTATAAGCCTCGGTTACAGATGACATAATTGACCGCTTGCGAGTTTCGTTCTATAAGGAAGTTGGAGCTGTAAACATCGATATTAAACAGAAATGCAATAATAATGTACGTTTCTGATGGATAAATGGTGTGTTGAATTGGGCTTTATGTATTTAAATATAATGGACTACGACCGTATTTTAGCTGGTAATTCTGCTAAATATCAATGTCTACGGCTCCAACTTCCTTATAGAACAAAACTCGCAAGTGCTCAATAGACGCAGGCCTCACGCGAAGTGTTAGAGGGACCGTTGCTCTTAGATGGCAACACATTCTGTGAATTCTATTTTGCAAAATCGTTATTTCCACATAGTGATATGGGTTAGTTCTCGTCTTTATATTGTGTCGTCCCAGTTTGGTGTGTTTATTTTGGAAGTTTTACGTTATAATTGTCTACGGCTCCAACTTCCTTATAGCCTGAAACTCCCAAGCCCAATTATAAGCCTCGGTCAAAGACGATATAACAGACGCAGGCCTCACGCGATGTGTTAGCCTAGTTGATTAGATGTGGCGGTTTTGTGTTCAAATAATTGTTTTGCTAAATTATTATTCCCACATATGTAGCGATATTGATTAGTTCTTTTGCCTTTATATTGTATCGTCCCCGTTTTGGTTTGTTTATTTTAGAAGTTTTACATTATAACGGTACCACATTCTGTAAATTATCGTTGTTTACGGCTCCAACTTCCTTATAGCAGATAATTACAACTGATCAATTATAAGCCTCGGTCAAAATAAATATAACGGAGACGCAGGCCTCACGCATTGTGTAGTAGTAGTATAGGTAGCACCAACAAACTTGACAATAATCTTGATTCCTGACCTCTCGGTAACTCAAAAGGGCCTAGAACAAACTGGCAGTAAATATCCACACCTAGTTCCTGGTGGACTCTTCCCAAATGACAGAAACGTGAGCCTGATTGCTTTCATTCATTTTTTATTTATAAGAGGCTAAAGGGTCAAGATTATTGTCAAGTTCGTTGGCGTTACCTATAGTACTGTACAGTATACAGTATGTGTTATCTTAGATGGCACCACATTCTTGGATCTTAACAGATATCCGGTGGACGTTAATGGCTGCGGCTTTCTTGGCCACGTCCAAACCGTCCACAACCTTCCCAAACACGAGGCTGTAGGAGAATTTCTTGAAGTCTCGATCGCCGCACCAGATCATGAACTGCGAACCGACCATCCCTCGGCCTTTATCGCTGGTCCCGATGCCCTTAAAGCGTACCATGCCCACCTCGTCCTTCAGCGGGCATAGGTCGGCCTCGAAGGTGTTCTTGTCGAAGGCCGAGTACCCCCCGGAACCATCGTCATTCTCAACGTCTCCCCCGGCCAAAAATCCCTCCCCGCTCTTGAAGAAGTGAGTGCCCTTGTACCCGTAGCCGTTTCTGCCGGTACACAGCGCTACGAAGTTCTCGCACATCCGCGGCGCTTTGTCCGGCCGCAGCTCGAAGATTATTCTACCGGCCACCTCCGAGTCTATCGATAATACCATCCAACAGTGCGGGAATTTGCCCGGACGGATGGCATGTGGGCTGGGTTTAGAGAGGTTGACCTTGGGTGGAGTGTCGGGCGCCGGGGGTAAAGGCTTGGCGGGCTTCTTGGCTGCGTCCACGTACGATACTGGATTAGATTCCTTCTTCTCTATTAGTAGCGGCTCCATCTCCTCCTTCCCGTTTTCCGTTGGTTCCGCTGCTAGTAGGGATAGATTGGATAGACCTAGGGATAGCGCTGATGATACACTGTTGGTAGCGGACGGACTGGAGGTTATTCCGTCGTTCGCGGCCAGTAACGACCCGGCCTCAATAGCCTCCGTCATTTGTAGGATATGCTCCACGTTAATGTGACTGATTTCTTGGTTTTTTATCCCTAGATTGTGGTTGTTGAGGCCGAGATCGTGGTGGTTATTCAGCCCTAAATCGTGGTTGGTAAGTCCCAGATCGTGGTTGGTAAGTCCCAGATCGTGTGCTTTCAGTCCCAATTCGTGGTTCTTGAGATCGGGGGTGATACTTAGCGAGCGTGCGATGCTTTCCTCGGTGACGGGCATGGGTAGGTGCGGCGGTGGCGGGGGTAGCGAGGGCACAGAGGGTAGAGTGGACACAGGGGAGGCTGGCATTAGGGTCTGGGGGAGCGGCATGTTAGCTACGAGGGTCGGAGGCTGCTGGTGACTCGGACTGATAGGACTTACTGGTGTGGGGTTTGGAGGGATCATACGCGTGGATAACAAGTCGGACAACATGTAGAGAAGAAGCACGTTAGCGTTGTTACCGTAGAGCGCGTGTTCCTCAAGAGACGACTGCATCTGGAACGCCTCTTCCGCGCGGAACCCCATGTTGGATAGGACCGTCTCCAGGGCAGGGGGTTTGAGCTTAATAACGATGGACTCGGTGGCGTTGTTGATGGCGGACATTGCTGCACATTGAGTAAACTGGTGCTGGATTATTGAGCTGTAGTATTGGACCTGAAAACAAAATAATAAACTTACAATTATATATCATAGAAAAAACAATTGACATTTGCAATACATACACATATATACAGTACTGTACATACATACAGTACAATCTTAAAGACAGTTTTGTCCACAGAGAATGTCATTACAGTCTCACATCCTAAATGGCGGCTTTCCAGGCTTTCAAGACAATTGGAGGCACTCTATCTGTTTATCATCATATCATCATATCATCATCATCAATCTGACGCCCCGCTTCCAGAAAAAGCACCTCAAAAGGTCTGGCCATGGCAGAAACTGCCTCCAGGCTCCCAGACATGCCTCCACTGACCCACTCCATAGTACCACCTCCACCCAGACATGCCTCCATTGACCCACTCCACAGTACCACCTCCACTAAGTGGATTATGACCCTTAACACTGAAGGAGGCACTGTAGGCAGGGAGAGTTCTGTGGGGCCACTCGGTTATGGCCTTGGCCTTGCTCGGGGCCTTGGGGCTGTTCGGCCAGGCACCCTGGGGAACAACAACAACAACAACACTGAAGGATCAGACCCAGAGCAGTCCCTCACCCGGATGGCAGTTTCACCACTGTTTTGCTATTTTATTTACCCCAGTGGGGCCCTGGCTGGAAGCATACCAAGCACAGGAATTTTCTGATGATAGGAACCAGTGGTCCACTGCTACAGAGGCTGATTGCATCACCAAAGTGGAGGGCGGTGGGGTCACCGCATCCCTACGTCAAAATAAGAAATAGGATGTAGGGTGTGCAGTGTTTGTGGTTATATGTAAGAAAGCAAGACTGTGTGTATCTTAAGATCAAGCTAGAATTGCTTTTTGTGTAACTGAGGCACAGAAAACACAGCAAAGGAGACCAGTTGGTGAAACAGGATGTCCAGCAATCCTTATACTCCACCTAAGGCTCTCCCCGGGAGTACTTCCCTGGACGACTGGTGCCTACAACCTCCTCCCTACCTCCATGGATTATATAAGCTAATATAAAGGTATATGTATTATGTATATAATCAGGTATAGTTCCCTGCAAAAGTCTCTCAACACTCAGCTAAGGATACCCCTTTAATATTCTGCACAAAAGGGGCCTGGTTCTCAGTTGCTTTATGGTCATCACCTTATGCCCACCCTACTTATCACCTAGATGTGTGTGAAGTTGTATTTTGTTTTTGTGTGTTCATTGTTTTCTGTTGTGTTGTCCCTATTCGGGCTCTGTCTCGAGTCTCTGGGTCTTCTCCTGGGTGACCTAGATGTCAGAATATAAATGTTTTTTATATTATGTTGTCCCTGTTGGGGCTCTGTGTGGAGTCGGCCACCCCTAGCTATGGGGTATGTGGCCGAGTATATACAGGGGTGTATATACAGGGGTGTATATGGTATATATAAAGGTAATGTAATGGTATACTGTATATACAGGGGTGTATATGGTATATAAAGGTATATATACAGGGGTGTATATGGTATATAATGTAATGTAATGGTATACTGTATATACAGGGGTGTATATGGTATATAAAGGTATATATACAGGGGTGTATATGGTATATAATGTAATGTAATGGTATACTGTATATACAGGGGTGTATATGGTATATAATGTAATGTAATGGTATACTGTATATACAGGGGTGTATATGGTATATATAAAGGTATATATACAGGGGTGTATATGGTATATAATGTAATGTAATGGTATACTGTATATACAGGGGTGTATATGGTATATAAAGGTATATATACAGGGGTGTATATGGTATAAAATGTAATGTAATGGTATACTGTATGTACAGGGGTGTATATGGTATATAAAGGTATATATACAGGGGTGTATATGGTATATAATGTAATGTAATGGTATACTGTATATACAGGGGTGTATATGGTATATAATGTAATGTAATGGTATACTGTATATACAGGGGTGTATATGGTATATAAAGGTATATATACAGGGGTGTATATGGTATATAATGTAATGTAATGGTATACTGTATATACAGGGGTGTATATGGTATATAAAGGTATATATACAGGGGTGTATATGGTATAAAATGTAATGTAATGGTATACTGTATATACAGGGGTGTATATGGTATATAAAGGTATATACAGGGGTGTATATGGTATATAATGTAATGTAATGGTATACTGTATATACAGGGGTGTATATGGTATAATGTAATGTAATGGTATACTGTATATACAGGGGTGTATATGGTATATAATGTAATGTAATGGTATACTGTATATACAGGGGTGTATATGGTATATATAAAGGTATATATACAGGGTGTATATGGTATATAATGTAATGTA
This sequence comes from Paralithodes platypus, assembly GCA_032716605.1. Classification (NCBI taxonomy): domain Eukaryota; kingdom Metazoa; phylum Arthropoda; class Malacostraca; order Decapoda; family Lithodidae; genus Paralithodes; species Paralithodes platypus. Next base: position 23,800,799 of record CM064522.1, on the reverse strand, counting down.
ATGGTATACTGTATATACAGGGGTGTATATGGTATATAATGTAATGTAATGGTATACTGTATATACAGGGGTGTATATGGTATATAAAGGTATATATACAGGGGTGTATATGGTATATAATGTAATGTAATGGTATACTGTATATACAGGGTGTATATGGTATATAAAGGTATATATACAGGGTGTATATGGTATATAATGTAATGTAATGGTATACTGTATATACAGGGGTGTATATGGTATATAAAGGTATATACAGGGTGTATATGGTATAAAATGTAATGTAATGGTATACTGTATATACAGGGGTGTATATGGTATATAAAGGTATATATACAGGGGTGTATATGGTATATAATGTAATGTAATGGTATATACTGTATATACAGGGGTGTATATGGTATATAAGTAATGTAATGGTATACTGTATATACAGGGGTGTATATGGTATATAATGTAATGTAATGGTATACTGTATATACAGGGGTGTATATGGTATATAAAGGTATATATACAGGGGGTATATGGTATATAATGTAATGTAATGGTATACTGTATATACAGGGGTGTATATGGTATATAATGTAATGTAATGGTATACTGTATATACAGGGGTGTATATGGTATATAATGTAATGTAATGGTATACTGTATATACAGGGGTGTATATGGTATATAATGTAATGTAATGGTATACTGTATATACAGGGGTGTATATGGTATATAAAGGTATATATACAGGGGTGTATATGGTATATAATGTAATGTAATGGTATACTGTATATACAGGGGTGTATATGGTATATAAAGGTATATATACAGGGGTGTATATGGTATATAATGTAATGTAATGGTATACTGTATATACAGGGTGTATATGGTATATAATGTAATGTAATGGTATACTGTATATACAGGGGTGTATATGGTATATAATGTAATGTAATGGTATACTGTATACAGGGGTGTATATGGTATATAATGTAATGTAATGGTATACTGTATATACAGGGGTGTATATGGTATATAAAGGTATATATACAGGGGTGTATATGGTATATAATGTAATGTAATGGTATACTGTATATACAGGGGTGTATATGGTATATAAAGGTATATATACAGGGGTGTATATGGTATATAATGTAATGTAATGGTATACTGTATATACAGGGGTGTATATGGTATATAATGTAATGTAATGGTATACTGTATATACAGGGGTGTATATGGTATATAAAGGTATATATACAGGGGTGTATATGGTATATAATGTAATGTAATGGTATACTGTATATACAGGGGTGTATATGGTATATAATGTAATGTAATGGTATACTGTATATACAGGGGTGTATATACAGGGGTGTATATGGTATATAATGTAATGTAATGGTATACTGTATATACAGGGGTGTATATGGTATATAATGTAATGTAATGGTATACTGTATATACAGGGGTGTATATGGTATATAATGTAATGTAATGGTATACTGTATATACAGGGGTGTATATGGTATATAAAGGTATATATACAGGGGTGTATATGGTATATAATGTAATGTAATGGTATACTGTATATACAGGGTGTATATGGTATATAAAGGTATATATACAGGGGTGTATATGGTATATAATGTAATGTAATGGTATACTGTATATACAGGGGTGTATATGGTATATAATGTAATGTAATGGTATACTGTATATACAGGGGTGTATATGGTATATAAAGGTATATATACAGGGGTGTATATGGTATATAATGTAATGTAATGGTATACTGTATATACAGGGGTGTATATGGTATATAATGTAATGTAATGGTATACTGTATATACAGGGGTGTATATGGTATATAAAGGTATATATACAGGGGTGTATATGGTATATAATGTAATGTAATGGTATACTGTATATACAGGGTGTATATGTATATAATGTAATGTAATGGTATACTGTATATACAGGGGTGTATATGGTATATAATGTAATGTAATGGTATACTGTATATACAGGGGTGTATATGGTATATAAAGGTATATATACAGGGGTGTATATGGTATATAATGTAATGTAATGGTATACTGTATATACAGGGGTGTATATGGTATATAATGTAATGTAATGGTATACTGTATATACAGGGGTTGTATATGGTATATAATGTAATGTAATGGTATACTGTATATACAGGGGTGTATATGTATATAAAGGTATATATATACAGGGTGTATATGGTATATAATGTAATGTAATGGTATACTGTATATACAGGGGTGTATATGGTATATAAAGGTATATATACAGGGTGTATATGGTATATAATGTAATGTAATGTATACTGTATAGTACAGGTGTATATGGTAATAAATGTAATGTAATGGTATATGGTATATACAGTGTATATGGTATATTGTATATACAGGGGTGTATATGGTATATAATGTAATGTATGGTATACTGTATATACAGGGGTGTATATTGGTATAATGTATGTAAAGGTATACTGTATATACAGGGGTGTATATGGTATATAATGTAATGTAATACTGTATATACAGGGTGTATATGTATATAATGTATGTAATGTATACTGTAATACAGGGGGTATATGGTATATAATGTAATGTAATGGTATACTGTATATACAGGGGTGTATATGGTATATAAGTAAGGTATACTGTATACAGGGGTGTATATGGTATAATGTAATGTAATGGTATACTGTATATACAGGGGTGTATATGGTATAATGTAAAAGGTATATATATACAGGGGTGTGGTATATAATGTATGTATATATATGTAATGTAATGGTATACTGTATATACAGGGGTGTATATGGTATATAAAGGTATATATATACAGGGGTGTATATGGTATATAATGTAATGTATGGTATACTGTATATACAGGGGTGTATATGGTATATAATGTAATGTAATGGTATACTGTATATACAGGGGTGTATATGGTATATAATGTAATGTAATGGTATACTGTATACAGGGGTGTATATGGTATATAAAGGTATATATACAGGGGTGTATATGGTATATAATGTAATGTAATGGTATACTGTATATACAGGGGTGTATATGGTATATAATGTAATGTAATGGTATACTGTATATACAGGGGTGTATATACAGGGGTCTATATGGTATATAATGTAATGTAATGGTATACTGTATATACAGGGGTGTATATGGTATATAAAGGTATATATACAGGGGTGTATATGGTATATAATGTAATGTAATGGTATACTGTATATACAGGGGTGTATATGGTATATAAAGTATATATACAGGGTGTATATGGTATATAATGTAATGTAATGGTATACTGTATATACAGGGGTGTATATGGTATATAAAGTAATGTAATGTAATGGTATACTGTATATACAGGGGTGTATATGGTATATATAAAGGTATATATATACAGGGGTGTATATGGTATATAATGTAATGTAATGGTATACTGTATATACAGGGGTGTATATGGTATATAAAGGTATATATACAGGGGTGTATATGGTATATAATGTAATGTAATGGTATACTGTATATACAGGGGTGTATATGGTATATAATGTAATGTAATGGTATACTGTATATACAGGGGTGTATATGGTATATAAAGGTATATATACAGGGGGTGTATACTGGTATATTATGTAATGTAATGGTATAACTGTATATACAGGGGTGTATATGGTATATAATGTAATGGAATGGTATACTGTATATACAGGGTGTATATGGTATATAAAGGTATATATACAGGGGTGTATTGGTATATAATGTAATGTAATGGTATACTGTATATACAGGGGTGTATATGGTATATAAAGGTATATATACAGGGGTGTATATGGTATATTGTTGTAATGGTATACTGTTATAAGGGTGTATATGGTATAATAATATATATACAGGGGTGTATATGGTATATAATGTAATGTAATGGTATACTGTATATACAGGGTGTATATGGTATATAATGTAATGTCATGGTATACTGTATATACAGGGGTGTATATGGTATATAAAGTATAATACAGGGGTGTATATGGTATATACTGTATATACAGGGGTGTATATGGTATATAATGTAATGTAATGGTATACTGTATATACAGGGGTGTATATGGTATATAGGTATATATACAGGGGTGTATATGGTATATAATGTAATGTTATGGTATACTGTATATACAGGGGTGTATATGGTATATAAAGGTATATATACAGGGGTGTATATGGTATATAATGTAATGTAATGGTATACTGTATATACATGGGTGTATATGGTATATAAAGGTATATATACAGGGGTGTATATGGTATATATGTAATGTAATGGTATACTGTATATACAGGGGTGTATATGGTTATAATGTAAATGTAATGGTATACTGTATATACAGGGTGTATATGGTATATAATGTAATGTAATGGTATACTGTATATACAGGGGTGTATATGGTATATAAAGGTATATATACAGGGGTGTATATGGTATATAATGTAATGTAATGGTATACTGTATATACAGGGGTTTTATGGTATATAATGTAATGTAATGGTATACGTATATCCAGGGGTGTATATGGTATATAATGTAATGTAATGGTATACTGTATATACAGGGGTGTATATGGTATATAAAGGTATATATACAGGGGTGTATATGGTATATAATGTAATGTAATGGTATACTGTATATACAGGGGTGTATATGGTATATAATGTAATGTAATGGTATACTGTATATACAGGGGTGTATATGGTATATAATGTAATGTAATGGTATACTGTATATACAGGGTGTATATGGTATTAAGGTAAAGGTATATATACAGGGGTGTATATGGTATATAATGTAATGTAATGGTATACTGTATATACAGGGGTGTATATGGTATATAAAGGTATATATACAGGGGTGTATATGGTATATAATGTAATGTAATGGTATACTGTATATACAGGGGTGTATATGGTATATAATGTAATGTAATGGTATACTGTATATACAGGGGTGTATATGGTATATAAGGTATATATACAGGGGTGTATATGGTAATAATATAATGTAATGTAATGGTATACTGTATATACAGGGGTGGGTATATATACAGGGGTGTATATGGTATATAATGTAATGTAATGGTATACTGTATATACAGGGGTGTATATGGTATATAATGGTATACTGTATATACAGGGGTGTATATGGTATATAAAGGTATATATACAGGGTGTATATGGTATATAATGTAATGTACTGGTATACTGTATATACAGGGGTGTATATGTATATAATGTAATGTAATGGTATACTGTATATACAGGGTGTATATGGTATATAATGTAATGTATGGTATACTGTATATCCAGGGGTGTATATGGTATTATAAAGGTATATATCCAGGGTGTTTATATGGTATATAATGTAATGTAATGTATACTGTATATACAGGGGTGTATATGGTATATAATTTAATGTAATGGTATCTGTATATACAGGGTGTATATGGTATATAAAGGTATATATACAGGGGTGTATATGGTATATAATGTAATGTAATGTTATACTGTATATACAGTGGTGTATATGGTATATAATGTAATGTAATGGTATACTGTATATACAGGGGTGTATATGGTATATAATTTAATGTCATGGTATACTGTTATACAGGGGTGTATATGGTATATAAAGGTATATATACAGGGTGTATATGGTATAATGTAATGTAATGGTATACTGTATATACAGGGGTGTATATGGTATATAAAGGTATATATACAGGGGTGTATATGGTATATAATGTAATGTAATGGTATACTGTATATACAGGGGTGTATATGGTATATAAGGTTTATATACAGGGGTGTATATGGTATATAATGTAATGTAATGGTATACTGTATATACAGGGGTGTATATGGTATATAAAGGTATATATACAGGGGTGTATATGGTATATAATGTAAGGTAATGGTATACTGTATATTCACAGGAGTATATGGTATATAATGTGATGTAAGGGTATACTGTATATACAGGGTGTATATGGTATATAAAGTATATATATACAGGGGTGTATATGGTATATAATGTACTGTAATGGTATACTGTATATACAGGGGTGTATATGGTATTAAAGGTATATATACAGGGTTGTATATGGTATTATAATGTAATGTAATGGTATACTGTAATATACAGGGGTGTATATGGTATATAATGTAATGTAATGGTATACTGTATATACAGGGGTGTATATGGTATAAAATTATTAATGGTATATGTATATACAGGGGTGTATATGGTATATAATGTAATGTAATGGTATACTGTATATACAGGGGTGTATATGGTATATAATGTAATGTAATGGTATACTGTATATACAGGGGTGTATATGGTATATAATGTAATGTAATGGCATACTGTATATACAGGGGTGTATATGGTATATAAAGGTAGATATACAGGGTGTATATGTATATAATGTAATGTAATATTATACTGTATATACAGGGGTGTATATGGTATAATGTAATGTAATGGTATACTGTATATACAGGGGTGTATATGGTATAAAAATGTAATGTAATGGTATACTGTATATACAGGCGAGTATATGGTATATAAAGAGATATATACAGAAGTGTATATGGTATATAATGAAATGTAATGTTATACTGTATATACAGGGGTGTATATGGTATATAAGGTATGTATATACAGGGGTGTATATGTGTATATTGGTAATGTAATGGTATACTGTATATACAGGTTGTATATGGTATATAAAGGTATATATACAGGGGTGTATATGGTATATAATGTCATGTAATGGTATACTGTATATACAGGGGTGTAGATGGTATTAATGGTATATACAGGGGTGTATATGGTATATAATGTAATGTATGGTATACTGTATATACAGGGTGTATATGGTATATAAAGGTATATATACACGTGTGTATATGGTATATAATGTAATGTAATGGTATACTGTATATACAGGGGTGTATATGGTATATAATGTAATGTAATGGTATACTGTATATACAGGGGGTGTATATGGTATATAATGTAATGTAATGGTATACTGTATATACAGGGTTTTATATGGTATATAAGGGTATATATAGAGGGGTGTATATGGTATATAATGTAATGTAATGGTATACTGTATATACAGGGGTGGATATGGTATATAATGTAATGTAAATGGTATACTGTATATACAGGGGTGTATATGTATATTAAGGTATATATACAGGGGTGTATATGGTATATAATGTAATGTAATGGTATACTGTATATACAGGGGTGTATATGGTATATAATGTATAATGGTATACTGTCTATACAGGCGTGCATATGGTATATAATGTAATGTACTCGTATACTGGATATACACGCGTGTATATGGTATATAAAGGTATATATACAGGGGTGTATATGGTATATAATGTAATGTAATGGTATACTGTATATACAGGGGTGTATATGGTATATAATGTAATGTAATGGTATACTGTATATACAGGGGTATGGTATATAAGGTTATATACAGGGGTGTATATGGTATATAATGTAATGGTATACTGTATATACAGGGGTGTATATGGTATATAATGTAATGTAATGGTATACTGTATATACAGGGGTGTATATGGTATATAAAGGTATATATACAGGGGTGTCTATGGTATATAATGTATGTAATGGTATACTGTATATACAGGGTGTATATGGTATATAATGTATGTTAATGGTATACTGTATATACAGGGTTGTATATGGTATATAAAGGTATATATACAGGGGTGTATATGGTATAATAATGTAATGTAATGGTATACTGTATATACAGGGGTGTATATGGTATATAATGTAATGTAATGTATACTGTATATACAGGGGTGTATATGGTATCAATAAAGG
>CM064522.1:23746970-23792713 GCA_032716605.1 Paralithodes platypus | reverse complement strand
ACAAGATAAGTGTTTACAGAGTATAGAAAAACACTAATCTGAAAGGGAATTTACACTTACATACCTACTGATTTATTCACATTAATTCAATCTCTATTAGATGATCGTCTAGCCTCTTCTTAAACGTACCAATTGAATTACCATCGACCACCTCCTTTGGAGAGAGAGAGAGAGAGAGAGAGAGAGAGAGAGAGAGAGAGAGAGAAAGAGGGGGGGGGAGGAGAGAGACAAATATATACGCATACAATGTTAACTCTGAGTAAATAGTCCGCATTTATAACCTCCGTTTAAAAAATACCCGAAAATCTAATATTATACAAGAATACAAAACACACATAAGAAAAACACAACCCGTCAATAGCCACTAAGACAAAATAGGCGGCATGATTTACAAGAAAGGCAAGGAAGGAGACAGACAGGAATATGCATCAAGGCAAGATGAGAGGGACACGGGGAAAATAATAACACAGTAAAGGTCACGGAGAAGAAGGCTGGCCAGTAATTAAACTCGGACCCGGGGTTTGTGTGTTGATCTGTTGGACAATGAGAGAGAGAGAGAGAGAGAGAGAGAGAGAGAGAGAGAGAGAGAGAGAGAGAGAGAGAGAGAGCGAGAGCGAGCGAGCAGAGAGAGAGAGAGAGAGAGAGAGAGAGAGAGAGAGAGAGAGAGAGAGAGAGAGAGAGAGAGAGAGAGAGAGAGAGAGAGAGAGAGGGAGAGGCGAGAGAGAGAGAGAGAGAGAGAGCGAGAGAGCGAGCGAGCACCCCAGACAAAACAAAATGTATATACTGTACATATACAACCGATTTTAAAGGATAGCATATATCATACTATATAATATTGTACAATCACCATATCCATTTACATATCCGCGAAGACGGTGTATCAGGTATAATCTTTGTATATGGTCTGTCTGCCCCCCTCCCCCAGGTCGCATCAACACCTATATTATATCGACCAGGTAATGGCCTCGTCAGAACGTTCCTCCCACATCTTCTCACAGGATCATCCGCTAGCATTTTCTTTGATCATTATGTAGCGACTCTAGTTGATTCGAAGACAGTTTAAGATATAAAGAAAAAAAGTTAAAAGGAAAGATACTAAGAAAGTTTGAGATATAAAGAAAACAATTAAAAGGAAAGGTACGAAGACAGTTTGAGATATAAAGACAAAAAGTTAAAAGGAAAGGAAAACAGAAGTGAGGACTGTAAAAAGCACGTCTTGCAGAATCGATTATTGTATCATCGCCGGTAATTATGTAAAACTTTAATTCCTTCTAGTGCTCTAATGCTGTAATCACTCTTCGACTCCTTAATTGTCTATTGATTAAGCATTTGGAACGTAATCTAGACGAAACTCAATTAAGACGTCGAATTCCCCAGTGTGTCAGTATCCCTTTCGGCCCTGTAAGTCGAGTCAGGTGTAGTAGCGGTCAAGGTACTCTCGGGCACATGTAGCCTACTGAGGGACAGTGGTTATGTTTTTGGGTCTATTTATTTACTGTATATAATCATCAAGTTTTTTTTAGTTTCCTTGCTAGACCTTCATCAAGCTTAAACAAAATACTCCCTAGACCCCTTCAAGATAAATTTGTACATTTTTCGATAGAAAAATGTCTCGGACGAAGGCCAGTTTCTCCTAATATTACAGGCTCGCTTTCGCTCACCAGGAAATAATCGACACCTATATGGCACGAAAGGTCTTGATATTGATATATAAATGTTTTATAATCGACTTACTAATGGGGTGAACTTCTTAAAATCTGAAAACTAATGGGGTTAAACATGAGGGAGATGGGGGGGACCAGAAAAACGACCCATCTCCTCTTAACACCGTGTAATACTTAGCAATTGGTATCTTACGTATTTTATGCCTTACAATGTTGTAAGTTTAGTCTATTTTTATGGAACTGAATATATACTCTTATACTATAATCATAAATATAGCATTACTGTATGAATACATATAAATACACACGCATATGCATACACACACGCACATACACATACATACACATACACATGAACGTGTCGGCTTCCCATTTCTCCTCCCGAGGGCAGGTAATAAATGGTCACCGTGTCCACCTTGACCAACTATAGCTAAATCGATGAAGACAATGGTGGCACCTCCACCGAACCCGCCCCTCCCTTCTCACTCCCTTTTTTGCTGCCCTGGTCGTCTTACACCTGGTCGTATTTGTAATCACCTCATTATTTCTGTTAATGGGGATTATTTTTATTCGCTTCAATTTGAATCAGATAGACATTATAGTCAGTCCTGTTGATTCATTATCCATAGTTCTTCATTCATTCTCATTTGTTTCTTTTCTCACTGCATTCCACTGGCCAGTCCCATTTAGTTTCTTCAACTGTTTTTTTGTCTTCGATGTTTAACTTATCCTTTTATATCTACGCCCCTGTTCTTCTGATATTGTCTAATGTCGTCTATAGCAGAACATTATTTTTGTCAAAACCCTTGTTTTCATTTCAACGTATCTGTTCAGTCCCAATCAAATACAATTCACTTATCTTAATTGACTAAATTCAACTCACTCAATTTGTTTCACATCACTTCGTACCTGCTTGTGTCCTACCCATGCCTGAGTTTTTGTCCTTTGTTTGATTTTCTCACAATATCTTGCAGGTTCACGTGTTATTCATTGTAATTTAACACACCAAATTGCTCCTTGCTTCATTATCTAGCTCTTCTTCACTTCATAGAAGATAGCTTTCTATTGTCTCTCATTTTTCTAATACATGCCTATCGATAAACCTTGTTTCTATTTACCAGTTTATTTTAACCACACAGTCTAAACCCGGTTTCACTCCTTATTTGTCCACTTAATAGCAGCAATAATCATTTGTGATTCACCTCCTTCCTAATTCGTTTTCCATATCATATACATAATTTCTTCATATACATCACGTAGCCTAACTTTGATTTACTCATATTTTAATTGACCATTTGGGTTCATTCTATCGTTGGCATATCAATACGTTCTACGATAAACTATTATGTAAAATAGGTCACTATACATTGCATTATTGCCCTGTTTCAAACGGCGTGTTATATCTATACTTACGGTAAATACAGCAACTCTACAAATACTTCTCTCTTTCTCTGAAAGCTTATTCCATCGATTAGAAGACTGAGCTATGAGGACAGGTATAGAGCTCTTGATCTCTTTTCGTTGGAGACACGCAGACAATGAGGTCACCTCATTGAAGTTGTTTTTATACTTAATGGGTTTGACAATGTAGATTATAGCAAAAATGTTAGTCTCAATATGAATACAACACGCAACCATGGTTGGAAATTAGAATTGAAAAGGTTCAGCACTACATTAGTACTTGTGAAAACCTTTTCACATATAAGATCTGTTCTACCTAGAACAAACTTCCCTCAGACGTTGGAAACAGTTGTTTAGTAGAGCAGTTCAGGAAGAGAGTAGATAGTATTTTGCACACTGTAATGAGTGTAGTTCACTAAACAGTCTCTCTCCTTCCACTTCGAATATCTCTCCGAAATGGACCGCAAGGTCTCTGAGATACTAACTATTCCTTTCTTGTACTTCCGTGTATCTCTCTCTCTCTCTCTCTCTCTCCTCAGTTGGGATTTTAAGTTAAATTATACATTAAATTAATTACATAATATCAACTAATTTAACTGGAATAGGATGTAGACACTTTAATTATATTATATCAATAGTTATATACAGTAAAATGTTAAAACTCCAGATCCCAGTAACTAGATAGTCAATTAACGATAAACTGTAAAGGTACAATGGGGTGGCGCACACCACAGATAACAATAAAGGCACATCCTCAGCACTGTGTTTTAAATTAATGTTTAAAGAAAGTTTGAAAGAGGAAGAAAGAGATAAAAAGGGGTAGAGGTGAATAAGGAAAATTTAATATAAGGAAAGAGTAGAAGAAGACAGAGTAAGAAGACAAAGAGGAAGGAGGTAGTGGTACAAGGAGGAATTCATGTTGTGGGAAGTATGAAAAGGACAAATTAGTACGGGGAAGAGTAGTATAAGGAAGAAATGATATAGGGAGAGAGAAGTAAACGAAGAATGAATAGAGGGGGGAGAAGAGTACGGTCGTGCTAATAAGTCATGTTTCAGCTGCCATTACGTTTGCCTTGATCTGTGCTGTACAAATGTCTATCAGATGTTGGATAGGGTGGATAAGTGTAGGATCATGTTTGTATATCTCACTGGAAACTAATAAATAAAGTTTTATATATTACTGATACCAATTATTGATCAAAACAATCTTGGTACCGAGACATCACTTATTAGGCCGACTGCACAAGAATTAATTAACATAGGGGGAGAGTAGTAACAGGAAGAGTTGACGGAGGAGGGGGAGAGGACGAAGACGGAGGGTGAATGACGGGTCCGAAGAGACTAAATTACTAAATCAATAACCATAATCAGGAACGGACCAACCAGCTGACCACACCGTCCACACCACACCAAATCTTCCTTGAGATGGTCTGGCTATTCATCTAATCTTCCTTGAGATGGTCTGGCTATTCATCTAATCTTCCTTGAGATGGTCTGGCTATTCATCTAATCTTCCTTGAGATGGTCTGGCTATTCATCTAATCTTCCTTGAGATGGTCTGGCTATTCATCTAATCTTCCTTGAGATGGTCTGGCTATTCATCTAATCTTCCTTGAGATGGTCTGGCTATTCATCTAATCTGCTCAGTACCTTTCATCTGCTTGCCTACTTAGATATTTAACCGATAGTGTTTTACTTTAGTTATATATTTATTATACATATTTTGTAAGGGAGGTTATTTATTACGACTGATATCAGAATTGCAGATATACTTTAGTAATTAATTTATCGTCAAGTAGCTATTATCTTTTTTTCTATGTTATGTCAAAGCAAATATACTTGTCGCCTGTTTATACTTTCCGTTTTGATAATTTTATTTAATTTGAATTATATGTTTTGTAATTATATATATTGTGTTATTTATGTACTACTAACACTATTGATTTAGTGTTACTCGTATCTGTATGTGGTTGGTTGTGATCTCCACTCGTATATTTTGTAAGAGTAGATGGGGAGAATTAGCTTTAGAGATAATTGACAGTCAAATTACTAGTTGAGTGGTGGAAATGAGGGAGCGAGGAGAGAAAGACTGGCATACATTTTAAATAGACAAGCGGAGAGACAAAGAATTACAGAACTCCAGAGCAAAATAGAGGTGGCGAGACATCCTGTGGGCAGAAAAGATAATGTGTGGGATTATGTTGATTATTGGAATACCTGATTACCACTCACCGAAAAGAAGAAATCAAATATGCAGCAACTGGAGAGACGAGCATCCACATATTCACAAACTTGAATACGTAAATGAATGTATATGTACTGTCTGTATCTTCTTACTTTTGGGCCATTGATTTATCATTTACTTTTAGGATAGATCTTTCAAAATATGTTCTTGCATCCCTTATAGAATTATTATTGCATTAAATAAATTCAAATTCCATGAAACATGCTTGCACTTGAACTTTCGTGTTAAATCAATACATCTCTAACTGACCACAGACTAACCAAAACAATACCTGGTTAAGCAAACGGTATTCTAATTCCTAAAACGAAGGCATGTGTGAAAAATTGATTACAATTTATGTATTACTGTAAGCATATAAATACTACCATCTGAGATTATTTGAGATTCAGAGCTTAAGGGGAGATGGGCCGTTTTTATGGTCTATTAATTCCTTTCATCCTTTATTTTTAAAATTCCTCCCGTGACCTCTATCAAGCTTAAAAAAAAAAAAAAAAAAAAGGACCTCCCTTCAAGATAAATTTGTACATTTTTCGGTAGAAAAATGTTCCGGCCAAAGGCTGGTTCCTCTTAACATTTCAGGCTCGCTTTCACTCGCCAGGAAAAAATCTACACCTAAATGGCACGAAAGGTCTTTAAATTTACAACGATATGGGTCGAAAAGTGTTAAAATCGTTAAACTAATGAGCCGAACGTCTTATAATCTAAAAAACAAATGGGGCTTAACACGAGGGAAAAAGTGGACCAGAAAAACGACCCATCTCCCCTTAATCTTGGGTAACTGTTATCGATCGATAAAGCATTGCAAGAGAACGTATACATTCAACACAATAATAGGCCAACATATTGACAACATAATGTAAGGCATTTAGTCATTCAGATATTCATAAGCTGGGCAATCTATTCTCTCTCTCTCTCTCCCAAAACGTTGAAATAATTATGTAAGGCAGTTAGTAATTCAGATATTCGTAAGCTGGACAATCTACTCTCTCTCTCTCTCTCTCTCTCTCTCTCTCTCACGCAAACACTTCCTAGAGACCGGATGTCTACCTTTTTACCCCCCCTCCCCGCCCCCCCCCCCCCCCCCCCGGCTTTTACTCTGTTGTTTCTTTGCACGGGTAATGCGGGCCCCCAATTATTCCGGCCCGGGGCCATGGCCGGACATGCCTGTACCTCCACCACCACCTCACCCAGGGCATTGTTCTTATTACAAAGGAAATTAATTAGCGAACTGAGGGCCTCATTACTGGATAAGGATGGAGGCATTAAAGGCTGAGGAACAAGAAAAACATGGTGATGATTATAAGCATATAATGTCTCTCTCTCTCTCTCTCTCTCTCTCTCTCTCTCTCTCTCTCTCTCTCTCTCTCTCTCTCTCTCTCTCTCTCTCTCTCTCTCTCTCTCTCTCTTTCTCTTTCTCTATCTACAGTATATATCTATCTATACAGTGTATATACTGTATATAGATGTCATATTGTTGATCTTAAAGTAATTAGTGGTAATGATAAAGTGATATATATGTTTCTTCCTCTTTTTATGTTCATTACATTGCTTAATATTTTACACACTCACACATTCTCTCTCTCTCTCTCTCTATTTGGTTGTTTCAGTATCTGTTACTTCCTCAGTAAATGTGTTCATGAACCCACCATATTCCCATTTTAAGTATGTCTATCTCTCATCATTAATCATCTCTTCTCCAATTCTTCCGTTGTATCCCTTTCTTCCAGGCTTACACCTTTATCTGTCTTCCCTGGTTATCTCACCCCTCCCACACACAGAAAAAATAAAGATTAAAAAAGTAGTATTCCTAATCTCTCACGTCCGAGCTGATTCAGGTGCTGAGAAGGGGTGAGTCAGTCTATGATATTTGGGGAGCGAGAGGGGAAGGGTTGAGGTGGAGGTGGAGAGGGGCGGGGGGGAAGTGGGTGATAGAGAAAGAAAGTAAAGAGAGAGAAAGAGAGGGAGATAAGGGCTGAGGAGGCTTCGAGAGGGTAGGGTAGAGTGGAACGATGATGAGGCAGACTGCAAAAAATATCCACCGTAAAATTAATAGTAAAAGCCCATATAATACCACTATCAAAACCATATTCGATTATATAGTTTCTTAGATGTATTGCAAGTAATGCTTATGAAATTGAAACCGTGAATAACTAGTGTACTAATATCAATGGTTATATATGTTTTAAACCGTTGACATTTTGGTAGTAACTTAGCAATGTGACCGTAAATTATTAGACATATTTTTAAACGTGCAATGCAATAAACAGGATTGGAGTGTTTAACAAGAAGGGCTTAGATAGGTGTTGAGATATGCTGAGTAGTATGGGTGGAAGGATGGTTGAGATTATAGGGTAAATAAATGTGTAGGCGTAAATACAGCATAGGAGGTTTAAAGGGAGGTTTTTAGTTGATTCCCTAGACTTCCATCAAGCTTAAAATTACTCTCCCTAGACCCCCTTTCAAGATAAATTTGTACATTTTTCGATAGAAAAATGTCCCGGCCGAAGGCCGGTTCCCCTTAAATCACAGGCTCGCTATCGCTCGCCATGAAAAAATCGACACCTAAATGGCACGAATGGTCTTAAAATTGACAGGAATGGGGCAAGGAGTCTATAAATCGCCAAACTAATGGGGTGAACGTCTTAAAATTTCAAAAGCAATGGGGCTAAACATGAGGGAGAGGGGGGTCCAGAAAAATATCCTCCAGGTGGAAATCTCCCCTTAAGAAGGTAAGCAGGGAAATTAAAGGAAAAAATACTATTCCGAAAGTAATGGATAATGATTAACCGAGTCATGGACAGGAGTACATAATTATGCGTTATTTGTCAATTTCCATTACATGAAATACAGCCTCACAAGTCCGTCTCTCTTCGGACATTAAAGTGTCAAAGCTTCCATTTACAGGGGAATATTAGAATATTGTAATGATTAATATAATTATTAGTATTGTGTGTCTTAGTTCTTTATAGAGCCTCACACGACAGTTGTGTTCTTTGAAAAGCCTCATGGGATTTTAATTAACATTCTGAAGGCTGACGGCAACTTTTTTTTATAATACTGCTTAGGGCCTCTTACTCGAAATAGGATCACGGGACAGAATCTTTGAAAACAATAAAAACTATCAATGATCAAACAGACTAGTGCTAAACTCTCTCTCTCTCTCTCCTTCTGGCGTCATCCAAAATAGCCTTACATAAGGAGAATACTTGTAGGCAAAGGTGAGAGAAAGGTTAAGCGTATATTGAGGATGCTAGAACGGGTGTGGGAACGTGAATGATGTAATAATGCACGACATGAAATACTGACTAGGAAATTAAGCATTGGCGTGTAAGGAGTATATGTGGAATAGAAAATATAACAAGGTATGAAATAGAACTTTAAATATTGTTTCTGTTCGGGACCTGTCTAGTGTCGGCCACACCCCAGCAATGAGGTATGTGCCTGAGTGTATTATACATACATACATACATACATACATACATGAAATAGGTAATACGAATTCCAATTTACATTTCCAAGTCTAGATGCTATACCTGTATATCACCACATTTATGCAGATTATGTTAGTTTCATGTGCTTCATTATCATTCGGAATATTTTTGTTTTATCTTTTTAAAGGTCACCTTACTTTCATTACGACTCGGTTTCAGCCCCTCTCCCACTCTCTTTATCTCTCTACATAGCCCCTCCCTCTTCTCTCACCCCTCTCCCTACTCTCCACCTTACTTCTCTCCCCTTATGTTTTATCTTATTCCCCTCGACTCCCCTCTTTCTTCCTCACCTCGTACAGTCACATCCCATAGTCGTATTCCACCCTTAACGCTTTAACTTATTTGCATCTTCAAAACATTAATTAATATATAAACAGAGTGAGAAAGACACTTGGTTGCCAAGGCTTTGTTCATATGTGGTTACGATTTATTCTTCTCCTTATCCTAAAGATATAACCAACATTGACATTTTGGAGGTAGTACAAACGAGACTTCTAGGCGCGATTGTATTACCCTTACCACCTCCCCCCTTCTCCCTCTGCTACCCCCACCTCCCCCCTTCTCCCTCTGTCACCCCCACCTGCCCCCCTTCTCCCTCTGCCACCCCACCTCCCCCTTTCTCCCTCTTCCATCCCCACCCCCCCCCTTCTTCCTCTGCCATTCTCACCTCCCCCCTTCTCCCTCTGCCACCCCCACTTCCCCCTTCTCCCTCTGCCACCCCCACTTCCCCCTTCTCCCTCTGCCACCCCCACCACCACCGGCCACCACAATGCCTCAGTGACACCGGGGATGACGGATCGGCCGGAGGGACACAGTTAGGTTATGTTTACAGATTCCTCCTGCAGTCGGTTCGTTTAGGTTCACTTGGTTTGGTTAGCTCTGGGTCCAATTTCATTCAATTGGATACCATTTCGCTCACTCCGGTTCACTTATTTCGATTTTGCATAATTATGTTTCAATTGTTTTATTCATATATGCCTACTTTGGTAAATTTTCTTTGCGATAATTATATTTGTTTCGAGTTTCGACATTATTGCTCAATTCCTGATCACATTTTGGTCAGTTAAGTTCAGTTTGCTTGAAAATTGGCTTGGTCCGGTTGAACATAATCGTTCACACAATTGTGCTTAGTTTCAATGGTTTCAGATTACTAATTTCGCTTTTATATGGGCAAATTTAGCTCAAATTTAGATTGTTTCCAGTGTCTATGGATACTTTTTTATCATTGACTAAATATGGTTCAATTAGGTTAATTTCGTAATCCAGCACACCAACTCATTCCTGGCTTTAACTTTTAACTGGTGAGAGGGAACGAAGGATGTAGATAACCCCATTACACAGGATGGGGGCAGGAAATGAGTAGTTAAGATTGGTTAAATGGGTGGTTACGAGTGGTTTGTTATCGTTGCTTGTGTGTGTGTGTGTTTGTGTGTGTGTGTGGTTTGTTATCGTTGCTTGTGTGTATGTGTGTGTGTGTGTGGGGGGGTGGGTGGGTGGGTGTGTTCGAAGTGATTGTTGTCCTGCAGATAAGAGCAGCTTGAACAAAGTTTATCTGATATATAATTCAAAACTATATTATACGAATTTGAAGATAGTCAATATATTTGTTCTTCCTTTTGAAGAGGAACATAATACTAATACCACTCTCAAAGTATCTTATTTATATTGCCACTTTACTTCTGTTCTTAAATCCTGAATCGTTTTTCGCATTACGTTATTTGCACTTTTTAGAAAATTATATGTACCGGTATGTTGCTTGTTTCGTCTATGTTATGAGATATATATTTTATTTACTCCCCTTTCCGAATCATACAACGTAATTCGCAATTGTTCCATAACTCTTAAGCCCCTATTTTAACTCATGCAACTTTGGGGTTTCGTTAATGTTACTACCATAATGCCTCTCACCATGGCATAGAGCATCCATCCACCACGAACCTTACTCATACCTATATTCTCTTATCCTGTGTCAACATTACCCCCCCCCCCCCCCCCAAGGTGTTTCGTTCATTGTTTTGGGTGCCTTTACAGTTTCTACGACATGTGTTCTTGCTTCTCTCCTTTCTCTAACATTGCGATGGATAACATAGTTTATAAAATAGCAGATTCCCAAAATCCTAGGTCTCTCTTATCATTGCCCTACTTCGTGTTGTAATTCATTAATATTTATATTATTGTTGTTTTAGAGCCTCTTTTGTTTCTCTTTCTCACATGTTTCCCTGTCATTATATGATATCTCAACATACAAAATATTCTAGCTTATCCATTTGTTCTCATTGTTAACGATTAGTCTCATTGTTATTCTGAAACCATAACTTTTCCATACCTTTATTTTTCTATAGCAGTATCATCTTTACTCCTTCATCAATTTATCACCCGTAACATATAGCCAATCGTTCTCAACCAATAACACCTTTGCATCTCCCTTTCCTGCATTTTCCTAGCTGTGCCTTCTCTTCGCCCCCTTCACAACCTAAGCATTCCTATACCTTTTCTGCTCACGTCATTTTGGTTTACCTCCACCTCTGTTTCTACTCTTTCTGCATCTAGCTCATGCATCTATTTCACAACAACTTAAAATACAATAACAAAAGCCTGTCTACCTCCATTTCTCATCTTTCACGACTTCCATTGACCCCTTTTCTTCAGAATAATCCTAACCCTCAAATTAACGTTCTACATAAAAATCTACCACCTCCATCCATGTCCATATTCACGTCCACACACTATCAAAATTCAAGTCTATCTCTTCCCTCATCATCATCAACATCATCCCCACACTACATTTCCTCTTGCCAGCTCTCTCCTTCCTCATCACAACGTCCTTCCTTTCTCCTGCTTTATCATCTCTCTACGAATTTCATTCGTATCAATATTCACATTCACACACCATCTAATTCTAAATCTATCCCCTCCCTCGTCGTCAATCACACCCCTACCCCATCCATTCCTCACTCCTGCTTTACCAACCCTCCTCCCTTCTCCACAAACAACACGCCTGCCTTCCCCACCACAACCTACTTCCTTTAATTTCTCCTGCTTCACCATCTTTCCACGAATTTTATTCATATCAATATTACCATTCACAGACCATCTAATTCTAAATCTATCCACTCCCTCGTCATCATTCACACCCCTAATCCCATTAATTCCTCTCTTCTGCTTTACCAACCCTCCTTCCTTCTCCACAAACAACACGCCTGCATCTCTCCGCCACCACTTGCAGTATATCCATATTCAAACTCACACACAATATACATCAGGTCCATCCATTGAACACACCCTATATTTCCTTAAGCTTTTACATTTGCAACCCCCACCAAACCCTTCTTTTATTCTGTGATCCATATAGCACCCCCTCATCACTAATACCCACACGTTTTTCCTCCCTTTCTCCATTCAAACCACCACCCACACTACTGTCCCTCTTACTCCTCCGCCAACACTCCTCTTTTCTCCACCATCCCTCCCTCCCTTCCCATCACTCACACTCTTTGCCACTCCGTCTACACCAGCAAGCCACCCTATCCCCGTCCTCCACCATCATCCCAACACCATATATCTCTCCTCTACACCACCATCCCTCCCTCCCTTCCCATCACCCACACTTTTTACCCATCCCTCTATACCACCACACCTCACTCTACTATCAGCCAAACACCATCTCCCTCTCTCCTCTCCACCACAACCCTCCCTCCCTTCCCATTACCCACACTCTTTACCCCTCCCTCTGTACCACCTCACCTCTCTCTCTCTCTCCACTATCATCCAAACACCATCTCTCTCTCCTCTCCACCACCATCCCTCCCTCCCTTTCCATCACTTACACTCTTTGCCACCTCCCTCACCACCACCAGACCGTCTCCCCCCTCTCTCTCCACTATTAACCAAACACCATCTATACTCTCCACCACCATTCCTCTCTCCCTCTCCCTCACCACCACGCTCCTGCCCCTCCCTCTATACCACCAAGCCTCCCTCTCCCCCTCTCTCTCCACTATCATCCCAACACCATCTCTCTCTCCTCTCCACCACCATTCCTCTCTCCCTCTCCACCACCACCCACGCTCCTGCCCCTCCCTCACCACATTATCACCACACAACGGACATCACCACGCCTCTGATGGCCAGTGACACCTGAAGTGATGGATTGGTTGTGGTCGGGGGGTCGCGATCTGCCTAATCACGCTTGCCTTGGTTCGGTTGGGGGCATCGGGGGGTTAGGGGTTGATGAAGGATTGGGAATTATATGCGAGGGTGTGGAAGAGATTAGGTGGGGGAAAGGAAGGCTCGAGTATTGTTCGCATGTGTGGGGAGGCTCAACTCACACAAGATCTATACACTATACACATGGAACTCACATCGCACGTCTCGAAACGGTATAGTCAAAAGCATTTGATCTCATTAATTCCCCTCCTCTTACTAATTCCTTAAAAATCTCTCTACACGCGGCAATGTTGCATCTCTCTCCCTTATGTTGTATACATTAATGATTAAAGTAAAGTACAATATATAACATAACTAAAATTGAAGATCATGAAATAATAAAAGCTTGAGAAGGCAAAACAATCTTATAATCTGTTGACTGCTTTTAATTAAAAAAACAAATGCACATAAATGGACTCCTATAGCATTTATGAAGAGGTGACATATGAGTTTGAAAGAATTGACGTATGGATTTGCTGACAAAAAAATAAACCCTCACTGGCAGACATTTTTGTTAATTTGAAAGAAGTAAACAATAATTGACAGTGTAGAAAAACAAAAGCTCGTTATTTACGTATGGATACCTAAGTATACAATAAAGCATGTTTTATGTACAGTATATTCATTAATATATGAAATATAAGGAAGACATACAGTATTTATTTTCATTTAATCCACACCTTGACATAAAGGAAGTGCGCCAGTATAAACCATACCAGAATAAGAAAACTGAGCTGAATAAGCAGAAAACCATTAATATTGCTGTGTATTTTGATCGCCGAATTGAGGAATAATTTACTCTTTAATTACATGGCATATATATCATAAACAATAAAGAGCAAGGAATTATAGGAACAATGTTATTATAATGAGTCGTATTCCCCGTTGTGTAACCAATTTTAATATCATCATTCTCCAAGTTAATCTCTTAATAATATTGGAATTAAGTCATTGGACCATCTGCTTCCCCTTCATGAGGCCAGAACCATCCAACAAAAACTTACTCCGTGACCATGTAAACACTAGAGCGCAAAAACTGCTAATGAAGATATCCGCAACCTTCCTAAGCCGCAAATTACACTAAAACAAACATGTAAATTACTCCATCGTCTGGGCTCGCAAATATAAAAAAAAATAGATGTTTATATTATACAAAAATAGTATATGAAATACACACACTTCTCTCTCTCTCTCTCTCTCTCTCTCTCTCTCTCTCTCTCTCTCTCTCTATGTATATATATATTATACTGTATATATAACTTTTGTTTATTTTTGTTAATGAAATATATTTTTAACAACTTATTTTTGAAATTACATGTATACAGGTTTAGTATATTATTTCGTGCAGTATATGGCCATTAATCTTGTTTCTCTTTCCAGTAATGCCTCTATATATCCTTCATACCCACTAAGGTCCAGTTCCTCCTTGGCTTAACCTTCTCAAACATCATCCCCTTTTCAATACCACCAAGCCCCACTACATAAGACTCCCTCACTCTGGCCTCAATGCTTTCTTTAAGAACATATCCCACTTTGCTTTACTTCACCAACAAAAATCCCTCCTCAGTTAAACTCTCTTGCTTCTTCCAGGATCAGTAGTAGCAACGTTATTTCTCGTATTAGCTCACTCGTCTCTTACCTTTTTATCCTTTACTCTGTTCTATGTCCGTTTTCTACTCACTGTCTATTCATATTCTTAATTCGGATGTTATATTTTTATGTTCAACTTCTACAGTTTCTTTTATGTTTGTGAATCTCTTAATTTTGTTTTTGTTTCCTTTTTACTCGCCTATAATTATCGACCTTGTTCGTTGTTACATAAGTCGATGACGTCTCTGTTCAATCCCCGTTCTTCTCCTACATACCCGTATCAATTATCGAACAGAGTTTGCTAGTTATCGTATCCATCTTAAGTAGCCTTTTCTCTGATCTTTCTTATGAATATTATCATTACTATTTTTTTCGTTTGTCATCTCCTTCCACTTCGTTAGCTGACCAGTCCCACTTCACTGCTTCAGCTGCGTTGACCTACAGCATTCACACCGGTGATGTGGACATTGTCTTACGACCTAATGGCTCTTTCTTTCTCCTCTACACTAGTCGGAGGGGAGGCGGAGGGGAACTATAGGGGTGGAGGGAGAAAGAGGGAGAGATTCTTTTAAAGCTCCACGAAAGACTCGTTCGCCAGCCACTTAAGAGAGAAGCGCTGGAGGCTAATGGACTCTTAATTGAATGGAATAATTGATAAGTGGGCAGGTTTAGTGAGTGGAGTGGCGCCGGCGACTCCACGTCTAATACTGGTCACTTGGATCGTCGTTCACGTCACTTGTCCTTTGATGATGTATTTAACCCTCTGAGTACCAGCGACGTGTGCTATAATTTTGTCTAGCTGTATTTGTACGATATTATGCAGCTTAGGAAGGATTTGTGGTAGTTAAAAGGGTCGGTTTAGATATAGTGAAGCCTTATTATTGCTAGAGGTCCTTCCTAACGTGAATAATATCGTCTAATAGTTGCCAGAAGATGATAAATAGGACGTCCCTGGTACTGAAAGGGATATAGACGTCAGGACTTGGACACTCTATGGTTGTAGATTTACGACGTGGTGAGAGATATAACATGAGCAACATATCTTATGTTATTAATATTTATATCTGTTCCATACATATTTATATCTGTTCCATACATATTTATATCTGTCCCATACATATTTATATCTGTTCCATACATATTTATATCTGTCCCATACATATTTATATCTGTTCCATACATATTTATATCTGTTCCATACATATTTATATCTGTCCCATACATATTTATATCTGTCCCATACATATTTATATCTGTTCTATACATATTTATATCTGTTCCATACATATTTATATCTGTCCCATACATATTTATATCTGTTCCATACATATTTATATCTGTCCCATACATATTTATATCTGTCCCATACATATTTATATCTGTTCCATACATATTTATATCTGTTCCATACATATTTATATCTGTCCCATACATATTTATATCTGTTCCATACATATTTATATCTGTTCCATACATATTTATATCTGTTCCATACATATTTATATCTGTCCCATACATATTTATATCTGTCCCATACATATTTATATCTGTTCCATACATATTTATATCTGTCCCATACATATTTATATCTGTTCCATACATATTTATATCTGTTCCATACATATTTATATCTGTCCCATACATATTTATATCTGTCCCATACATATTTATATCTGTTCCATACATATTTATATCTGTTCCATACATATTTATATCTGTTCCATACATATTTATATCTGTTCCATACATATTTATATCTGTCCCATACATATTTATATCTGTTCCATACATAATTATATCTGTTCCATACATATTTATATCTGTTCCATACATATTTATATCTGTCCCATACATAGACAAAGTAAGAAATTATCAGGTACCATTTTAATTTATAATGTATTCTTGGTACTAGTAGCACGAGATTTATGGGGGGATGGTTCACATTTCTGGCCCCCTTCTCCCTCGTGCATAGCCCCATTAGTTTTCAGATATTAAGACGTTCAGCCCATTAATTTGGCAATTTTAAGACCATGTATCTGATTTCCTTATCAATATAACGGCCTTTCGTGCCATTTAGGTATCGATTTTTTTCCTGGCGAACGATAGCGAGCCTGTAATTTTAAGAGGAACCGGCCCTGGGCCTGGAAATATTTATACCAAAAAATGTACAAATTTATCTTGAAGGGGAATCTACAGTAGGGGTTATTATTTTAAGCTTGATGGAGGTCTAGCGAGGAAACTAAAAAAATAGAGGAATAAATAAATACATATACCAAAAAATAGCCACTGCCCCCTTAAGAGGTATCCGGGTCCAGTTCCGGATTGGTTCCTCTGGTGATCAGGGGAAAACGTGCTAATGATGACGATGACTGATATTACTTCCTAGAGTTCTGTGTATATAGTTATGGATACTCGGTCTTTCATGCATCCATCATTTTGTTCATTACACAATCAAAGGGTTAATAGTTCCATCACTGCTTAACAATAGTCCCACATGTTAACACCCACATAATGAAGTATTTCCTTTTTGTAAGTATAATCCAATGTTTTATTTTTTTATAGAGACTGTAATTTATGAATTATTATAAATGCCAAACATTATTTACAGTGCATTAGTCTAGTATCACTGATATATTCATGTATACATTATTGACAGTGCATTAGTCTAGTATCACTGATATATTCATGTATACATTATTTACAGTGCATTAGTCTAGTATCACTGATATATTCATGTATACTTATTTACAGTGCATTAGTCTAGTATCACTGATATATTCATGTATACATTATTTACAGTGCATTAGTCTAGTATCACTGATATATTCATGTATACATTATTTACAGTGCATTAGTCTAGTATCACTGATATATTCATGTATACATTATTTACAGTGCATTAGTCTAGTATCACTGATATATTCATGTATATATTATTTACAGTGCATTAGTCTAGTCTAGTATCACTGATATATTCATGTATACATTATTTACAGTGCATTAGTCTAGTATCACTGATATATTCATGTATACATTTAGTTGAAGTATAGAATCAATAATCAAGAGATCGATCAATTCTTCTAGATAAAGCAATCTTGAAATTTACTGTATGTTCATAGTGTATCATGCTTAAGGGGGGATGGTTCACTTTTGGGGTTATTTTTGCATGTATTCATTATTTGTTTCTAGTTTCCTCCCCAGACCTCCATCAAATTAAAACAAAAACATCCATTAGATCCCCCTTCTAGACTAATTTGTAAATTTTTCGGTAGAAAAATTTCCCGGCCGATGGCCGGTTCTTCCAAAATTACAGGCTCACTATCGTTCGCCAGGGAAAAAATCGACACCTAAATAGCACGAAAGTTCTAAATATTGACGAAGAAATGGGGCGAAAGGTCTTAAAATCGACTAACTAATGGGGCAAACATCTTAACATCTGAAAACTAATGGGGCTAAACATGAGGGAGAAAGTGGTCCAGAAAACCGGCCCATGTCCCCTTAATTTTATTGAGATTATTGCCAAGCTGATCTATAGATGAGCATGTTAGTGAGGATGTCTGTCTCTATGCCTTTGTCTGAGGTTCAAATTCAGGTTGGGACACGACATAATTCTATCTCTCTCTCTCTGTGTGTGTGTGTGTGTGTGTGTGTGTGTGTGTGTGTGTGTGTGTGTGTGTGTGTGTGTGTGTGTGTGTGTGTGTGTGTGTGTGTGTGTGTGTGTGTGTGTGTGTGTGTGTGTGTGTGTGTGTGTGTGTGTGTGTGTGTGTGTGTGTGTGTGTGTGTGTGTGTGTGTGTGTGTGTGTGTGTGTGTGTGTGTGTGTGTGTGTGTGTGTGTGTGTGTGTGTGTGTGTGTGTGTGTGTGTGTGTGTGTGTGTGTGTACAAACATTGGCAGGCTCATGTATACGAATGTCATAATATTATTAGGTGTATGTGTTTAAGAAGATTGAGCCACCAGTTAGATTGTATGCACGTTTTTGTTTTACTAATTAGAATACAACAAAATCAGCTTAGGTTTAGCTAAGTAGGATAGGTTAAGTTAGCTTTAAGTTAGGTGAAGTCTAATCTGGATATTTTTTTTGTTTTAAGTAAAACGAAAATTGTACTCGTAAGCATACATAAAACTGCTTTTGAACCGATAAACACAACGTTGCTTATATGCAAGCAGTATACACAGTACAGTTGCGTATGCACAAACATACATACCTATCTCTCTCTCTCTCTCTCTCTCTCTCTCTCTCTCTCTCTCTCTCTCTCTCTCTCTCTCTCTCTCTCTCTCTCTCTCTCTCACTATCTATATATATATATATATATATATATATATATATATATATATATATATATATATATATAAGTAGAGTTGAATATGACCGCATTTTCACAATTAATAATCTTCGTATGTATATATGATATTCTCCTTGTTGTTTATTTTAATAGTATGTGGGTGTTCAAATGCTACATCACCGAGTCTTTCCATATTCTATTGTATTTATTTTCGACATTTCGCCTACAATGTGGCATCTCCAGGATAAAATGGGTACCGAAATGATGGGCGGTATTAAACCATATCTGCTTTCCGAATTCACTAGTATTTATATACTGTATATTGGTGTATGCAAATAAGAAAGCTTAATTGCATTTACATTTTCATCAAAATGCTAATAACTATCCAGTTGCAATGCAGCAGAACTCTATTATTCACATTTTTAAGCTATAGGTAAGATTGCATACATACCAGCTCGGGCGGGGGAGAGAGATGGGGGGCGGGATGGAGGGGGTTATGATAGAAGAAAACTAATAAAAATATGTTCCCTTGCAGCCGGCCCTCGTAGTGACCGGTGTCCATGGGTCGTATTGTCTCAGGGGGAGGACCGGTCTTGAGGGGGCCACGCAGGGGGGGTTTGTTTTGTTCCGGCTCTAATTGGTCTTTGATGGTGATCGCTGCCCACCACCCGATTGCTACCAAAGAAAGAGGAAAAAAGAAATCTCGTTCATTAAAGGTTGAATTACGAGCATCCTTCAAGAGCGCTGTTTGTTGGCGAGGAAGATTAGGACGCTTGATATCGGGAGACTGGGAATGCGTGAATAGAAATGGAAATGGTTGAATAGGTTGATGTTGTTATTCAGGACTATCGGTGAGAGATGTGACTCATGCTTATGTGAATCCAGTAGATGGATGTCAACAATGGAACTGCGTTGCAAACAGAATGACGTGGACAAATTATGAAACTAACTATAATTAGTTTACAATAACGATAATAAGGAAAAAATACTTAATGTGAAAACATTTGCAGAAAATTATGAATATTCAAGAACAAAGAAAACAGGAAGACAATACAACAACAACAACAACTACTAATACTAATACTAATACTATAAGTAATAATAATAATAATAATAATAATAAATATATCAACCAGGCACTAGTTGTCCTTCGGCTTGATAAATTTATCCATATTAGGTCGCAGTCCTTAATGAGCTGGGAAACGTAAGATTATAACAGATTATGAGCTTTGGTGTTCAAGGTTCATTAACGTAAGCGTAGACACTGTGGTTACGATATACATGTATAAATAATACTGAGAGTGCATAATAGTCAAAGCAAAGGTTACTTAGGTGTATGAATGCAAGCCCTCTGATTATTTATATCAAGACAGAAGGGAGTCCTTGGCAAACGATTTAAGTACAATATTTCAGTTACAAGTGAAGAGTAGAACCCGAAAGTGTATATTATTTAAGTGTAAAACAGGGCTGAGTATGTATATAAACTATGTTTAAGGTGGATGGTGTAAGACAATAAATGAAGAATCGAGGATAATTCAGTAGTTAACATCGGAGATTTGTAATAACTTAATATATCAGTGAATCTTTGAATGACTTTATGATAGTATTAATGTTATTGGGAGGCTTCTTTATTATAAAAATAGGACTCTGACAGACAGAGACAAATCAACTCAAAATACAGATGCTGAATAAGCATATGTATTTCCCAGCTATAACAGGGAGGTGTGGGGGATGGTAAGCTGCCAGCTGCGTAATGGTGATAATACAGATTTTAATAAGAATCATACTCATCATAAATATGAGTCCTGAGTAAACAACGTTATACGATAATATGCCGTTAGGAGCAAACTAAAGCAAGGAGAGAGAGAGAGAGAGAGAGAGAGAGAGAGAGAGAGAGAGAGAGAGAGAGAGAGAGAGAGAGAGAGAGAGAGAGAGAGAGAGAGAGAGAGAGAGAGAGAGAGAGAGAGAGAGAGAGAGAGAGAGAGAGATCTGCATTCTCTACTCAGAAGTAAGTATAGATTCACACGATCGTTTTCTCCAGGTACGGTGTCGACAATTCTAGGCAAGCTGTTTTAAATTAAAGTATGCATGAAAATCATGTCCCTGACATAATGGATCTTAAGATGAGTTGTCGATGACAGTGTATACCAACCCCGAAAATTTGCCCATAAATCGAAAATTGCCGAAATCCGTGTTCGTGTAACACTACCTCGAGTGTGGGAGGAGAACGGAGAACAAAAAATTGCTAGAGGTCTGGATACGGGTAGGGTATATAAAAGGGAGAGGGGGGGGGGGTCCCAAAGTGAATGAATGAAAGTGGTTTAAAGAGGAGGAGAGTGTGTATTAGACGGAAGAAGACTATGAATGCAGTGAAAAGGTGAAATGTGATCCATAATGTCCTAATTGGCTATTCTCTCTCTCTCTCTCTCTCTCTCTCTCTCTCTCTCTCTCTCTCTCTCTCTCTCTCTCTCTCATATGAATTAATCGGTAGGTAAATGTAATTTCCCTTTCAAACTAGTGTCTTTTTATACTCTATAACAACTTTCCTTGAGGGCATTTCCTGACCCATAAGGTTATACTTCATCCTATTTTCCGGTACGGCTTTTAATTTTAGCCGGAGGGAGCGGGGGGTGGGGAGAAAGCCTTCTACTTTGCTCTCCTATTCTTCTACTATAAACTGTCCCTGTCCAATAGTATTAAGGCCGGACCACCTATAGTCTATTCGCTGTAAGTAGGCGAGAAATCATGACCTCTAACCTCTGTAACTCAAACACGACTAGAGTAATCGAGCTAATATGTCTACCATTTGGGAAGAGTCTGCCAAGGAATATATGTGGAAAATTACAGCCATTTTGCTCTAGCCCTTTTTGAGTTGCAGATAATAGAGGTCAAGATTTCTCGCCTACTTACAGCAAATAGACTATAGTAGGGACCGCAAGGTATGTCTGGTCTGAGTATCTGTGTAACTGTGTAACTCTGTGTAACTTTATCTCTCTCTCTCTCTCTCTCTCTGTATATATATATATATATATACTGTATATTATATATATATATATATGTATATATATACCGTATATATATATATATATATATATATATATATATATATATATATATATATATATATATATATACAGTATATATTTATATATATTATATACATATACACATAAATCACGCATATGCAATCACTCAACAAGATATGTGACTATATATAGTCTCATATGCAAGTAGTTCTGCTGTGAGTAATCTATTGATGAATATATCTATTCATATACAATTATTAACGTTGATTTGGTTTGCATACTGAAAAACATACAACATTCACGAACTTTTAAGAGTTGCTGTATTTGTGCATGTATCAAATCAGTAAGCAGGTCCTCCAAACTACATGTTTCACCAGTTGTGTTAATGTTGGCAAAAGAATGATAGTATATAAGGTGATGGTGCTCTAGTACTTAAAACTCGTTATTTTCAGAACTACTCTATGTAGGATGACTTAAATATTATGGAAATAAGTGTGAAATGCAGCACCATACATAAGCACAAACTGGTTGAAATATTATGTAGAATGTCCTTGTGGATGGACAAATGTATAGTTGATTGATTTTATCAATACTTTGGCACTATGTTATATATTTAAAACAAAGTGTAACAGATGTTATAAATTACTGTAACCTAGATTAGCAATAATGTCACGATTCATGTCAATAATGATTTATATATAATACTAAATATCAATAGTGAGGCAATTCATAAGGGGGTATATATTAGTAGTAGCATTATGTGATGGATGCTATAATATTTGAATATCATAACATACAAACAAAAACATGAAGTTAAATCAAATTAATAGGATTTGTTTAGAAGTACACGATTGAATTCGTGTTTAGATAATTGATTAGTGAGCAACTTTCTTTATCATATGACACATGCAAGTGTACATGAATGTTATAAATACGTGATGAAAAAGGATGCCAATCAAATCATACAAAATTATAAAGCCGAAGATGAATGTGGAAGAAAACAATTTCAATATTTTGGTGTGATGTTCACAGTCATTGAGGGAAGCATAACAATTTATATGATTGACTACATACAAATATTGGACTGCATATGATGTGACTTTCTAACGATTTAAATTTTTCTTGATACTCCTTGAATATCTTCATCTCGCATGATGTATACACTTACTTATAGTTGTTGTAAGTGAAGCTAAATCCATTTTGGGGGGTTCATTATACGAGCAGCGGATGTACCATCCATTTATTATTGGTAATGTATCTGTCTGTAATTTTGTAATTTCCCAGGAGTGTTTTACTGCTTTTCCTTCCATGTTAAAGTAATTATTGTTTTGCTTAGGCACCCACAAATGTAATTATATTTTCATTCAGCTATCTTCTTATCCATACATCGATCTATTGGTGTCAATTCCTTCTCCTCATGTGATCGTTATCTCTAACTAAGTTTACCATAGTTTATCATCTAATACTATGATCCCGCAATAATTTGTTCAATCCCTGTTCATTACAAGGAAAATATGAATGTTGAAAATCGCATTCATAGCGGAACATAATATTGCAACCAGCCTTATCAACAGCTCTCAATTACCACTCGTCTTGTGAGTTGCAAAAATCATAAGAAAAAACTTTGAGGAATGCTGCTAACGACATCATTCGGGCGACACAAAATATCCACAATCATGCACATTATCCGAGATCCGAGTCATACGCGTGTGAAAGCCAAGAACATATTTTTTTTTAGCGCGCCTAGGGAAGAATAAAAATCCAATCGTATTTATTCGGCAAAATATGAAACGGAAGAAGATGAAGGCACACACATACACATACATACACACACACACATAAGACCGGAACTATTGCCGGCTAGGAAGTGGCGACCTCCCATCAACTCCTGACCAATTACGGATTTTGTTGATTGAGCCTTGAGGCGGTGGATGGTAGCAAACCAGTCTCACACGCACTTCCCTGGCATTTTTTTCACGAAAGCCTGACAGCTTTATAGTTCATATTTTCTAAAAAGTCAACCAGTTAGTACAATCTACCTTGAGTCTAGTTGCCGACACGTATGAAAAAGAACCAGAGATATTGCCAGGAAATATTTGCCTGGAGAATATTGCTGGTAAATTATTGTGACTGTGATTTAAGGGTGACAGGGACGGTGCATTGCGGTCTGATGGGTTGAATGCCTCCTGTTGGGGAACTCTCTTACTCCACTCTTCCTATTTTATACTGCGTAGGTCTGTTGTCTGTCGTCTAATTCGTACTGCCATTATGTCTGCTTGTCTGTCCTATCACTCACTCACTCACTCACTCACTCACTCACTCACTCACTCACTCACTCACTCACTCACTCACTCACTCACTCACTCACTCACTCACTCACTCACTCACTCTCTTTCTTTCCGGAACATGTTCTACGTCGGCCCCTTAGTAGAGTTCCTCCCTTACCAAACTGATCCTCTCACCCTAGAATCAGATAGACTGTTTGGCGTAGTTATGGGCTAAGCTGGGAAGGTTTTCTAGGCCTTGGAGACTGACGGGATCCGACTTATGTTACTGTCGTGGTCGAATTACCCCCATGCCGTCCGGGTCCCCCACCCTTGACTTCGTGGTATGGGCGAAATTGTACATAAAGAAACATAAAGACATGCCCGTCAGATTTACTACAGTACATAGATTTACCAGTGTATGAGTTATATATACCTGCTTCAAAATCACCATTTATTCACTCGTCTATGCAGGTTAAATTACTGTATACATTTGCATTTGCTTCTTTTCATTGCTTATACTTTTACATACACATAATCTTGAATCAACATTTTCCTTTTTTTTAAAGTAAGTTTTTTCCCTCCTTCCTTTATACTGCTTACGCGATTGTCTACTTGTTTTGTGGTTAGTGTTTATAATTTTTCGCTATACATCATCCTAAATCATAATGTCCTCTTCATTTCTAGCCGCCACTTTCTTCCTATATGCTGGTTGCTACTATAATGTCTTCTCTGTTGTTTCTTTATACCGGTCTAGCTTTTCATTCGTTGGTATTTGTTTATTTTATACGCCTCGTTCTAAGTCAACATTTCTCATTTGCTTACTTGCTGTTTTTTTATACCGAAAATAATGCACAGTTACACTACTGCCTATCATTTTATTAGCGTTTGTTTTGTTAGTACTACACATCATCCTCAACCAAAATGTTCTCTTCTCTCCTAGTTTCTAATGTCTTTCTCCTTGTATGCTAGTTACGTTACTTTATGCCTTCTCCAATTTAGTTTAAAACTCTATATGTTCTTCATTCGCTTTAATATTGTATTATTTTATGTAGATTTATTCTACACATCTTGAAAACTAAAATGTCTTCTTCTCTAGCTAATCCTGTTTTCCTCCCCCTATTCTGTTTACGTTACTATATAAACTTTGGTTGTGTATTAATTTGCTACACATCATCCTAAACCTACACGTATATTTGCTATACTTTTATAGTTGCTTTTTTGTCCTGACTGTATGCCGGTTGCGCTGTTGCATTGCATTTCCATTCTTCCTTTATACTTGCCTACTTTTACTTTGCCGTAATTTGTTTAATTTGTTCTTCATGTCATCCTCAGTCAACATATCCTATTCTTTTGTACCTACTCCATTCTTCTTCCCTCTATATTGGCTACTGTGCTACGAACGTGTTCATTCCCTTTGTATATTCAATTATTTTGTTTTTTATTTTGCTACACATCCAAAACCAACATTTGGTATTCTTTTCTAGCTACGCCTTTCTTCCTGCCTGTATGCCGGTTCCGCTACTGTGGCTCTGGTTGTAAGCAGCCCCAAACTCCGGCAGTGTTCACGATGATTGTTGCTTCCGCGTTGCATTGTCGACTAAAGCCCCCGAAAAAGAAAATGCAGCCAGGTATTATCTATGATCGTATGGACGGTTTTCCCCGTTTGATGATTATTTTTCTTTACTCCTTCCTTCCTTCCTTCTTTCCTTCATTCCTTCATTCCTTCCTTCCTTACATCCTTCCTTACATCCTTCCTTCCTTCCTTCCTTCCTTCCTTCCTTCCTTCCTTCCTTCCTTCCTTCC
Organism: Paralithodes platypus; assembly: GCA_032716605.1. NCBI lineage: Eukaryota > Metazoa > Arthropoda > Malacostraca > Decapoda > Lithodidae > Paralithodes > Paralithodes platypus. Next base: position 23,766,738 of record CM064522.1, on the reverse strand, counting down.
TTCCTTCCCACTTTTATTTTTTACTATTTCATTATTTTCGTTACTGGTATGTATCCACGTTCACATGATTTATCGATTTTTAAGTATAACAATTTTCATGGACCTATAAGGGAAACAGGTGATGAAGAGAGGAAGAGGGCATACATGTGAAGGTTATAGACAGGTGAAGCGACGCAGAGGGACATATAGGATGGGAGTAGAAGAGTGGAGAGGGAGGGGTTGGAGGATATGGTAACAACTCGGTGAAGGTGAAGGTTAGAGAAAGGACATGGACGGGAATAAGGAAGATGGATAAGCATACAGGATTCGAGGAAAAGTTAATTGTTTAGGAATAAGTGGGATAAAATCAACATATATTAGACAAGGGGAACATAACGTAACTGTAAGTGACAACAACTAAAATAGAATATTGTGTTAATCAGGGATAAATTTGAATGATATTATAGGATTGTAAGCAACGCAGGTTAGAAGCCATGCATCCAATATCAACGACGACGGCCTTACGCGAAGTACACATTACACATTAGAGACATTTCATATGTTAAGTAAAAATAAGTAAGTTGTAATATAAATGTTTGTAAAATAATCAAAAGAAAGCACTCGGTATTGTTCTCAATATAAAGTGAAAATGCTAGAAAATTAGCTCAAAGAAGAGGGAGAATTGAACACGATTGGATGATTTGTGGTAACATTGTAGGAACAAATAAATAACAAATCAAATAATAAGGGAGAAAACTTCAATGGCATTAATGGAAAGAGGAAGGCTAGGAACTAAATAGGGGAAGGAAGCGGGGAAGTGATGTGGAGAGATCCAGAGAGCAGGAGAAGGGTGTGGAGTAAGTACTGCAGGGGACTAGAGAAGGGAGCGGGACGGGAAAGAAAGGAATACTTCAAAATGGCAGGAAGCAATTTTCATGTAAGTATTGTACGTACACACAGTGTCTGATTAGTCTGGTCGCAGGTAACTATTCGGGATTGGTCGGGGCACTCCAGATTGTCGTGGATTGGGGGGCATTATGTGGCCGTAATTCTGTTATTTATTTATTTGGGGATCGAATGTGATTGCGGGGGTCATTGCGGTACGTAATTAAGGGAATGAGGGAGTGATGCCTTGAATGTGGGTCATCATTAGGGCTGTCTTACCCTCTAGGGACGATTGAGTTCTACAAAGACGATACTTTCCTTGTCTCCTCATGTATATTTTTTTTGTTAAACAGTTATTCACCAATTATCGAAAATAATGCAATTGTTAAGATATTAGAAAATGAGATATTTGTTCAATCTTATATGTAATGCACAAAGTGAAGGCATCCTCCGTACACTACTGAACGTTACCATCACATGCAATATCCAAGATCATAACAAACTATAATAATAACACTGAAGGAAGCACTACCATATTACAAACACCCACCTTTTAGATTCATCATGGAACAATGGCAGAGAGAGTAATTTATATATATATAATTTGCCCGTAATAATGCGAGCTCATATTCTTCAGAAAATTATGCATAACACTTGTTAAGTACATATGTATCCATATACAGTATGTTTCAAGTAATTAATTACTTTTATGAGAAAATTCAATGCAAGCGTTGATACATAAATCTTAGCACCGACATTTCAAGGCATATTTAATCATACACAAAAACAGGAGAATATAATGTAAGCTTCGAAATTTTAGCACCAAAATTCCAAGAAGTTTTTATATATTATCAAAATCTAACTCTGTCAAATATTGAGGGTTAATAAAAGGTATGGAAAGGGTAAATTAAGTTTCCAAAATAATATTATCTATAAAATATATTGGTAAAAATATACTCCTCTAGTTTCAGGAAAGAAGGGTAAATCACTATCAATGTACAATGATCTTATGAACCTTTTTTGTATTTTTGTTTTCATTGTAAACTGTGGGATCGAACAAATTTCCGTTATGCTTTCCGGCAGTAGCAGCAGCAGAAGTAGTAGTATTAGTAGTGTATTTAAGGGGAGGCTGGCCGTTTGTTTGATCTATTAATTAATTTATTCATATATATTTTTAGTTTCCTCCCTAGTCCTCCATCATCTTAGAAAAACACCCCCTAGACCCCCCTTCAAGATAAATTTGTACATTTTTCGGTAGAAAAATGTCCCGGCCGAAGGCCGGTTCCTCTTAAGGTTGCAGGCTCGCTTTCCCTCGCCAGGAAATAATCGACACCTAAATGGCACGAAAGTTCATAAAATTGACAACGAAATGGGGCGAAAGGTGTTAAAATCGCCAACCTAATGGGCCGAACGTCTTATAATCTCAAAAACTAGTGGGACTAAAAATTAGGGAGAAGGGGGTCGAGAAAAACGGTCTGCCTCCCTTTAATCCGGAGGCTCTACTGCGGTTTTGATTATTCGCACGACGCTTCCGGTCGCTGGGAACGCCGAAGTACAGGGAAAATGATCATGTATTGCTCATAAATTATCCGGTAGTTGAGTTGAGCGTGTGTTATTTTTTCTGGCCCCTCAATGAGATGGATGGTTGCACTTCCCACACTCTTCCTCTGTTTTTGTTTTCATCTTTCTCGCACTTGGTTTTATTCTATATACTTTGTTCTTCCACCAGTGGTAGTTTATAGAGTAATGTGACTGTCTATCTCTAATAATTAAAAAGTTAGCTTGCATAAATTCTCTATTTAATGGGTAATTTGGATTAACAGACATTTTATTCCATTCTCAACACATAATTTGTGTCTTTCAAAATATTCATCATACCCATCTGTCATTCATCATACCCATCTGTCATTCATCATACCCATCTGTCATTCATCATACCCATCTGTCATTCACAATCTCTCTTTATATCTCATTTCGTGGTCTTCCTCTTTATCATATTTCAGCAGTTCTTGCTTCAACCACAAATTATGAACATATAACTCATCTATTTTTCTTGTTTCTTCCACCTTATAAATACGTACTCTACTATATGACACCCTGATGTAAAAACTCGCTTGCTATTACAGTTTGCATCCAAAAGACTAAGACGACACCCAAGTAAAGTTGCCTATGCATTAAAGTCAGACCATTACTCTTTAATTTTTCACAATGATCATTTGTTAACATTGTTCAATACCATAGCAGTGTATCTTATTTCCTTCCACGCATCATTTCTCAATGTTCCACAGTTCCCTCAATTACTCTGTATCTATGAAACACGTTCATCAGCAAGTACACACTCAAATATCATCCTCACATCAATACCACTTCAATCATGTAACTGCATTATTCCACTTTGGATTTTCAACTCACCGCTCCAAACATCTTACTCTTATTTACCCCACCCTTTTCCTTTTACTTCAACCACTGAACACCAACCTTCATTCCCAAGACCTCGATACATTCTTTAATTCGAATGATTATTGATGGGAACCCTATCGACGAGGGTGATTGATCTAATCAACTCTGAATTGAACCAGACTGTATCTGCCCTTACCGATTGTCCCTTTAGCTCTCAGACATCTCTCTCTACAAGTGTCTTTCTTCTGTGTACCGTATGAGCTCAAGTTTTATTCAACCAAACCCGAGCAAATTATTATAGACGAATACAAGAACAAAAAAACCGCATACAAAGTCTCTTGCTCTCTTTCCCTGTACACACACAAGCACGCACGAAAGCGCACTGACGCACACACTCGCGCGCGTATGCATTCACCCACACACACACACACACACACACATACACATATATATATATATATATATATTTGTATACAGTATATACTGTGTAATTATATGAACTTGCGATAGAAATAAAAACTAACCGCCAAAACTCAACACTGATATAACAAATAATTGAAACATTATTCCACCATTTCCAATTGTATTAATTTACTACATATACTTGTATCGACTCAAAACTGAAGTTTGATGACTCTAAGAATCTGCATAATTAAATAATTGCATAAATATATCATGCACGTGTTCAGCTTGTATTCTAGAGCATACGTCTAAAGACACGTGTGCCCTTTTAGCTATAACTAAATTAAAAACTTATTCTTAACTAGCCTTTTGAATTATGTACAATTATGCTCTGTACATTATTATATTAATATTGTGTGACTATATATCTCGTTTTTTGTATAAATGAAAGTGTTGTTCTGTACCTATTGTATGACTGCCTTTGAGTTTAATTGTTTTAATATATTAAATAATTATGTCTTCCTGTTAGTATAACTCACTAATAACCAGATTTGCTCTAGCAAATAAATAATGTTAAACTTTTTTCTATTTATATTAAAGAGAAGGAAAATACTTCTTGGAGAAAGTATTCCTTTTCAATCACAAGTTGTAGGAGCCATATTCCACGATAACATACAGGGACTTTTACAAACATCCCCACGCAACTCAAGTTGAATAGGTTTCATTTCAATTATCGCCCTGCCAAGCACGAGAGTCAGTAATAATAAGTATATCTCACAAATACACGTGAGCTACTAAATGTCTTTATAGTCTCAGATGTGGTAGAGTGGATAAAAGCATCGACTCGCGTCTTGACTGTCGGTGGTCCGAGCCCGGCTGAGAGAATAATTATGAACATCTAGTAGCTCACGTGCATTTGTGAGATATACTTAATAAATAAAAAAATAAATAAATAAATATATACCGGTATAAATTATATATATATATATATATATATATATATATATATACTATATATATATATAAAATATATATATATACTAAATTATATATATATATATATACTATATATATATATATAAAATATATAAATATACTAAATTATATATATATATATATATATATATATATATATATATATATATATATATATATATATATATAATAGAGAGAGAGAGAGAGAGAGAGAGAGAGAAATTTATGTATATACAATTCTATTACTGAACAATGAATAATATTTTGTTTAATGGATGCGGTTTAGATTGTTTGTTGAAGTGCCAGGGTATCACAGGACCGGAACGTGATCAGTATTACTGGCACACCAACAACCTGGTGCCTCCTTCCCTAATCTCTCTCCGGCCTCGAGATTCTATCCCCACCTTCCAGACCTTCTCAACAGGTCCCATCCCAAGACTATTTCACCTACATCTTTCTCAATAATCTTCGTCTGAAATCCTCTCGTTCTTTATGTTTAGCTTAGCATAGATATGGAGCTTTGATACAGGGAAAAGCTCAGAAAAATATAATTCCTAACGTGTGTAAGATAAAAGAAAAGGACCCTTCAATAGGAGCTTTGCCGTGTTAACACAAAAATGTGGGACTGTGATTCAAGATCCAGACAAAGGAAAAAAGGCGAGTCCATTTAACTTATGTCAGAAAAAAGGCTTGATATTTGTCCCTTCCAGTGTTATCGACGAAAGGGCCAAACTCCCAGACAGGGGTGCCAAGGAACTAATGGTTTGTGGCGTCCATAGACAAGTTGGACTCCTTGTGTTAACCTGTCGATACGAATTAAGAAGAGGACTTAAACGCTATCCAAGGCACGACGATTAATGTTTGGACACTAAAAAGGAAACGGTATATAGTAGATTTTTTCTAAGTAAATGGGTGGAGGGACTGGCAACGTTGGGCAGGCTTACACATCCTGTACTAGGAGAGAACGGTCATCAGTTTTCTGGGTGACATTGTGTTGCAGTATTATCAAACACCGGGGTGATATTATATATTATTTGATCATGTAGAATTTAGATCCATGTACTAAACTATAATATCCTCTACCAGTATCACCGGATGTATGTTGTGGGTTTGTACATATATGTGTTTAAGGGGGCCCACCACATTTTGTTTATCTCTCTCTCTCCTACTCTCTCTGGGTTGTATCCATTCGGCCCCATTCAGCCTACTGTTTTAAGACATTTACCCCTATGCAGGTGTCGATTTTTTCATGGCGAGCGGCAGCGAGCCAGCATATTTAAAACAAAATATATATTGACAGCAGGCTAAATTTGTACATTTTTCGATAGAACAATTTCTCCGGCAAAGCCGGATATCTCCATACAATGCTGGCTCGCTATCGCTCGCCAGGAAGAAATCGACATCCTAGAAGGGGATAAACGTCTTAATACAGTAGGCTGAATGGGGCCGAATGGATACAAGCCAGAGAAAAGAAGATAAAAAAAGCGGTTACCCCTTTTAAATATAAACTAATGAGAGCATTGGCACTAATATGGTGGAGGTTGGCCGGTCTCTGCTACTATCAGATCTCTAGGCAGGCTCAGCTGTCCGGCGGGTTGGACCATTCTTGTCAGCTGCCTCCACCAATATGGTTGAATTATTCATTAATTGATCAATTCCGATTGGTTACTTGTAGCTTGTGTGAGGCTGCAGCTTATTGGGATCTGGGAAGCTTGAAGGTGATGATCAAGTATTTAAGATTTATGGATTTTTGTTATGCAGTTTTTGTTTTGCGTATCACTATGTTTGCGACATTGATGCATAATTCGATTTTAGTAATCCAGTTACTAGTGCTGTTAATCTACACTAATGTTAAAGCTTAATTAGTTAATACAAATTGTTGGTATATGTGACAATTAACATATCATATATCTGCATATTCAATTTTATGGAGAGTTGTTGAATACATATTAATTAACAACACACAAACAAACACAAAATAAACTGCAACACAAAACATATACATATATATTATATATATATATATACTGTATAAACTGAATATATGTTAATATTTTTATTATGTTTTTTTTGTGTTCGAGTATAATGTATAATGTATCCAGGGGGGAGTGTGGGAACGCGCTGGGTCGGTACTGAATGGAGAGCCTGGCATAATGACTCAATTATCGTATTCCATAATTGTCATCGGTGGCGACCTTAGACACTGACCTCACTTTGACTGAGGCCACCGGAACTAGAATTGCCCCCCTAAACCTATGATAATGGTTGTTATTTCTGCCATCCGCTGTCCGGCCACTGTACTTTGTTATGCTATTGTCTGCTGGGGTCAGCCTAATGTCTCCTCACCGTCCCTCCCTCCAGGTTTTTCCCTTCCTCACTTTGCTCTTCTCTATCTACATTTCGTTTTCCGCCCTTCCTCTCTTGCGTTGCCCTCTCCTTCTTGTTTCTTTTCCTTTACCTTCTCTTCCTTATCTCCGTCCGTAGTTTCAATCTTTGTCCGTTCTTGCTTCTCCCTCTCTGTATCTCTTGCTTGTTAATTCATCATTTTTCCGGTTGAGCTAAAGGTTGATGGAGGGAGCAGAGTTTTGTATGGAGAACGATTTCACGAAATATCAAATCCATTATCACAATAATAGGTCAAGAGCTTAATCTACTTCATACATACAATGCTATTGAATAATAAATTTGTTTATATGTCGTGCAAATGCATACTAAAAACTAAGATATTTTTTCGTCTGCTGCTTTTATTTCTAGTAGGATGTCAGTGTTAGCCATAAAATATGGTATGTTGAACCGCTTCCCGAAATTATTCTAACAATGATTTGGCATACAATTTAATGCATAAATAATATCGTATGATGTTGGTATCAAAACCTAAGTTTAATTAAGAAATATATACTATTAACATATAGATATCACTCCTCAAGAGATTTGATGCAAAATATATTGACCGTTTTCATTTCCTTTGGAAAATCTTCATGTTCATTTATAGTAATTTATAATATGGTTATTTTAACTACAATTATTGATAATTGAGTTTTTTAAAATTATGTATCTACGAAATATGAAAAATATTATTACATATGTGTTGAATTCCATATTGCATATTCCAACCGAACTGATCTGTCTAATCTTGTATCACAACCTAAATAAGCAAGGGAAACTTCAAAGGTATTACAAAAAGTGATTTACATAAACTTCCTAGAAAGTATACTTAAAGAGCACTTACAGCGAGAGACCTACACGGATCGTCTTGCCCTGCAGTCATGAACTGTCACTGTGCCTCATTACGGAACCTTTTCAGAACAATGATCGGACTTTTCACCATTAGTACATTTTGGGGACTCAAACACAAACAATTAATATTGATAAATTTTGTGGGCCATCTGAAAATATATATACAGTACAGTATATATTATTTTTGTCTCTGTTTATATGACCGATACTGACTCTCAAATTTCTGTAATTGTACATACTGTGTTATAAAGTAATTCCTGACGGTACATTTGTAACAACAGGGTACAGGAAGTGAGCAATTGTCCGGTCACTGTGTACTGGAGGGTCTTGTGCCTCATGACCGTGGGCAGTGACTGACAGGAAAGACGTGATCACTGCAGATAATTTTGCATTGATGAAGAAGGAATTTGTAGTTCAATAAGCGAGTTCAGGTAATCGTATGAACATAATATTTTACTCAATGTAGACGCACTGACTGACAGACAGTCACATACACGCGTACTCGGGAATTACATTATATATCCAGTAACTCTTCTATTGTTTTATCTATTTGTTTACTGGTTCCATATACAGTACATCCAAGTATATATCTATCGACCTATCCATCTGTATTTCTATTTATTTATCAATCTATCTGTACATCTAGCCCTCAACATATCTATTCTTCATTAATTGGATATCTATTTATCTCTGGATACTCATGGCCGAGTGGTTACGGTGCCCGACTCTCCCAAATATACCTGGAGTGAGTGGTTTCGAATCCTGGTCAGGATACCTCTCTCCCAACCTGTCCGACATTATCAATAAACATCTATCTATATCTATATATGTGCCTCTCTCTCTCTCTCTCTCTCTCTCTATATATATATATATAAAGCCTGCATATAATACTACATAATCAATAAACATCTATCTATATCTATGTAAGTGCCTCTCTCTCTCTCTCTCTATATATATATATATATATATATATATATATATATATATATATATATATATATATATATATATATATATATATATATATAACCTGCATATAATACTACATAATAGTAATAGTTCATGTTAGTGCCTAATGCTTTTCTTATTAAAGCTACTAACGTGAAGCAAATTTTTCAACACGTGGAATTTAGCAAATATATCCACAAGCGAAATGCATTACACAATATACGAATTAAATACCAGAAAAGTAAAATAATTAAATTACATTATATACCGGTATAGACTACATGAAACACTGGAAACAATCAATAACTAACCAAAATTCCTTCTAGGGAACAAAGAACAAAGACCCTAGAAGGAAAGCCAGGAATATGCTGAACAAAATAATCAATGCAGATTCAATCATATGAGTTCGTAACCATTAAATTTCGCTATATACTGTATACGTGCATCATGACTATTTAAATTAATACATTGTAAAGCATATTTGATTTGCATTGTTGATATCATATTCCATATTTCGATGCGCATCTAGTCATGAATTCATCGTCAGGATTCCATGATTTTCTTGTGCTACTTATTTCTAGGGTTTATAAGTAAGGTAATAGTGATGCAACTTTAAACAGACAATTCAATGGAAATATGAACAATGGTAGTAGCGTAATGGTACCGCACGACTACTCGAACAGGAGAAAGCTAAAGTAAGGGGCATCATTAAAGCATAGATTATACAGAATTGTAAAGAGAACATGAATGAGGAAGAGCTCGACAAAGAATCATTAGTAAAGCACAAGGGCCCAGTATGAGGGTGGAGGGCAAGGAGAGGCTGCTATAAGGTCTGGCTCACACGAACACCATTTTAGAAGACTTTTGATTTGCAACTGCATTCAGACAACATTTCCGGCGTCTTTTGAAATTCTTATCAGCAACAGGAATGAATGTAGTTTATTATAATCTGGTTGCAGTCTTATAACAATTTATTATAAAAGCTTCCAAACCAGAGTTGCTGAAAAATAATGCTAAGAAACCGCTTATATGACTCTACCTTAAGCGCCCTTGGTCTCCTGTGGATCTTACACGGGTGAGCTCAGCGGCCCCCCACGGCGACCCGACCGATAACAGGCCATCCAGGTGCCGAAGGTAGACTTATTCTCGCCCGTTTTTCATCTCTTCTTGGCCGCCCAGGTGGTTACAAATTCAGTCGATTAAGCATCTCTTTTTAGGTATATAAATATAACATTGTAATCGAGAAGTAGTGTATCACATGGACGTTTTCTTGATGGGTAGAAGTGAAGAAGGAGATGCTAGTAAATGTTTTCACTGTGTCGAGGCACCTGCGGTTAGTTTTGGCATCCATCCTCGTGCATGTACCTCTAATTTGCATATTTAACTACATCACCTACCAGCACTCATTAGATCAGCCTTACAGATTTGGGCGAACGTCATTAGAATAATATGCACTTGAGCGATGGTCTCGTAGTTGTTCCGTCAGGTTACGTACATATCCTCTCTATACGCATAATTGGCGGAGAAAATTGGTTTGGAGAGGAGCTAGAGGGAGTGTGTGGTTTGGAATTTACAAGTACACACTTTTATTATCGGTATCAGGTCGAGCATATACATTGAACAATGAAACTGAAGTCATATTTTCCATACATAATAATTCATCAGGTTCTTTTTCCATCAGATTTCGTGGGCTGATTTAAATTACATCCATATTTCTGAAGCGGTTTGTGAGTGCTCAGTTGTAGGTCTCCATACTTAATATGATAAATGGGCACAGATGACAATACAGATAAAGCTCATCAGAATGACTTCCAAAGACGGAATAGACAGATGTGATTAATAGGCTTCGAGGAAGACTAACAAGGTAAAGAGAGATAGAATGAAATGTATAATATATAACTGGTGGCGAGGAGAAAAAGAAAACAAAGAACAAGAAAAGCTAATAATTATTGTGGATAGCGCATTGGAAATAAGCGAAAACGCTTATCAATCAAATTACTTGATTACATAATGTATAATTCTCCTCCCGAGGTCCTTGAACCAGACTCTGTTCAATAATGAGAAAGAGTATGTTGAACTGTCTTCTGTGTGGTCTGGTACTCATTATATACCTGTATATGATTTGTTGACACACATACCACTGGTGTTAAAAACCGAGCTTTTACGATAATTGGGGTTGGTGGAAGATAACAACGGAAAGTACAGTACAGTATATCAGACATACTTAGCATCTTAATCGTACTTAGCAAGATTATAAGAATTTAATTAAATGAATGAGTATTTACGATCAATAACCATCCTTGCAGAATGGTCATAAAACACCCTTATCATTATTAATCGCTCTTGGTTGCTTATCACGAGCGAGTATGCGCACAGTAAATATTGCAAACAAAAACAGCAAAAACACCATTTAGCTGTCATGTAAGTGCCTAAAAACGACGTTTTTAGAATATTATGCTTATGTCTTTAAACAAAAAATGCATCATAACGACTAGGCTCGGTTCCTTTCTGTGAGGTGGCACCCCTGAGTCTCTCCTGAATATTGATGAAGCTTCCTTTAACCTCCCGGGGCTGAGGATACTGCTGGCGTCCGTGTGGTTCTTGAGATGGGGGCACGAGGGGAGAGAGGGACAGAGAGAGAGAGAGAGAGAGAGAGAGTACGTTGAATGAGAAATCTACGTTCTCTACCTATAATGCAAAGCTTGACTTATGTAAATTGATTACCAATGGACCAAATTACAATATAGCTCTACTTCGTAAGTGTGAGTGATCATAAACTATAAGGATTTTGATACTAGAGTTAGTTAGAGTTAGAGTTAGTTAGTATGGAAATGTTTGGACCTTTTGCAATTTATGGAATGCTGCTCTGTGGAACATTAGGCATTCTATAGCATGTATTTGTTCATGTGTGTGTGTATGCGTGTGTTGTTATGGAGAAGGTAGTAAAGGTGTTATGGTATAAATAGTGGACTCTGATGCTAATCAGCATATTTCTATTTAATAGGTGCGCATGTTAGGCTATTATAAGCACACGAGGCAGGAATTTAAGCACATTACCCAACTCTAATGGTCCATTGGTGGTTTCTGTTTATCTGCATGTAAATATTTGTAGTGTAGATGGAATGAATCATATTTATTATTAATGATAATCATAGAGTTGTTTTACAAGATATTTGTCATCTTTTGCATAAATATTTAATGTCTTAAATAGTATTATTGGATATATAATTTCCTTAATGACATAAGATAGACTAATTAAAATCAAAATATAATTATAAAATATTGCACCAAAACAAGAAGAAAACAAAAACATTATTTAACAACACTTTATTCCATATAATATAGGAATAATTTAAAATACTAAAAGCTTGCAGGAAATGTTTCTTATCACCCTCATTAATCTTGTTATCAGATTTGTGTCCTGAGTGACAAGTTTGGTGTACTGTACTAACCCATTGTTCTCTCTCTCTCTCTCATACAGGTAAGTCACCAACCTGCTCTTGTCTACCTCACTCACACATGCAGGGTAAGTCACCAACCTGCTCTTGTCTGACACACACACACACACACACACACACACACACACACACACACACACACACACACACACACACACACACACACACACACACACACACACACACACACACACACACACACACACACAGGGTAAGTCACCATTATCGTAATATACTAAACGTATAGTCGCCCACATCAGTCTGTTGTTTGTTTGTGCATATGTTTGGAGGTAATATTTATAAGATTGAATTACAGGTATATTTTCATATACAGTAGTATATACATTCATGTAAACCAATCACCCCTTTTTAATTTCATCATAGAATTGCAGTGTGGGTAGGAATTTGTGTGGGTGTATATATTATACATGATTTATCGGTTAATACCTCCAAAAGGAAAATATATGCATATTATAATGCAACGATAATAATGTGATATTTAGAAAGACTGACAGTCTTGGTAGACTATGTCAATTAATGGCCTTAGTTGAGTCATTCAGATAAAATAATTTATCATAAAATTCGAGCAGGTTTGTTAGGCACGATATTCTGGTCATAAACCCATGTTGGCTGTCTCTTATCAATTAATTAGATTCTAGGTACTTAACTATTTTATCTCTTAAAATTGTTGACATTTGTTGTTCTATTACTGACGTCAAACGTATAGGTTTATAATGATTTGCTTTGGCTCAATCACCCTTATTTGTGAATGGGTGTGTTGTTCACTGTATTCCAAGTTTTCGGAACGTTTTCCTGCTGTTATGATAAGTTGAATAATATGGTCAGGGATTTCCATATTTCTGTTATTGTTTGTTTTAATATTCTATTTTGGAAATTATCAGGCTCGGGTGTTTTGTTAATATTTAATTTACTCAATTTTCATAATACTTCACCTGCGCTGATGGTAAAACTTACTACTATTAATGTGTTGTCACTGCATTTTCTTTCGTAGTAATTTTGTTTTACTTTGTTGTAAGAACAGAAACTATTTGTTAGGTGTGTTTGCAATATCTGTGTCGGTTGTCAATATTTGATGATCTCTGGTTAAGGGGGGTCACCTGCTTTTTTTATCTTTCTCTCCTTTTCTCTCTTTCTCTGGCTTGTATCCATTCGGTCCCATTCAGCCAATTGTTTTAAGACGTTTATCCCCATCCAGGTGTCAATTTCTTCCTGGTGAGCGATAGCGAGCCAGCATTGTATGAAGAAATCCGGCTTCTCCGGAGATATTTTTCTATCGAAAAATTTACAAATTTAGCTTGCTGTCAAAACAAAAATATATATATGCTGGCTTGCTACCGCTCGCCAGGAAAAAAATAACACCTGGACGGGGTAAACGTCTTAAAACAGTAGGCTGAATGGGGCCAATTGGGTACAAGCCAAAGAGAGAGGGAGAAAAAGAGAAAACAAGCGAGGTGGGTCCCCCTAATGAACCTATTTCGCTTTTAATTTCCCTGTTGTTGCTTACGTAGCTATAACAATGCGTAGAGCAGAGGTTCCCAACCTTTTTGTTCCTCTGTACCACTTGGGCATTCTGATAGGTACCCATGTACCCCTAACAATTTAGGATAAAAATGGACAAAACTATGTAAATTTTATTTATTTTATTATGAAATATGTATGTGTAAGGGAGGTGTGGTGGAGTGGTCTTGCCACTGGCCTTGTAATCCAAACGTCCCGGGTTCAAATCCCGATGTATCAATGGTAAGATATTATTGGGATGGAATTTGTGCTGTACCTAGTATCAGTGCATTACCACAAGCCCACCGAAACGTCAATAAAATACCCTCATTGTTCCCTGATTAAATAGCACTGTTTGAATATTCCCATATTCAAAATATGCTATAGGGGTGCAATGCCTGGTGAGTTATCTGCTCAACAATCTGCGTTGTGTGTGTGTAAGTGTGAGAGTCCGAGTGTAGGGGGTGAGACAGTGAAGCACGGGAACGAGGTGGCTTCAGAGATGGGGTCATTTCGGGCCATGAGTGAGCACCGTGCCTCATGTGAAGGCAAGATGGCAGGTGCTCGTTGTACTCTACGTGCTTCACATGTCTCACTCCCTAGACTGGAACAAGACCTCACGGGCTTCACTGTTCATTGTAAAGCGGTGAATGTTAAGGCTCTCAGCCTATGCCCGAGAGGAAGTAAGTTGGAATATAGAAAAAAAAAAAAAAAAAAAAAAATTTGCATAGGGATCTTAGTATTGATATTATCAATAAAATTATCTCGGTGACTATAAAATATTTTGATCTGTCACATACTCGGACATTATCGGGCGCTACTGCAGCTGTCTCGAGTTGGTATACATACCTGATTGTTTCACGTCCAATACAGATTGTGGGCCGCAAGAAGTCACATAATAGTGAAAAAAATGGAATAGTCACCTCACTGATATCATTTTAAGGGAAGGATGTAGTATCCGGGTGTGCGGTCCAACGGTCGTCATGTTTACATAGGTCAATCGCTCGCGGTTAAGGTCCCGTATAATTTGTCTGTTATTTGACCCCTGCTGGCAATATATATGATGATGACAATAAGTCATGGGGGGTGAGGGGGGCAAAAGCCCCTCTTCAACCTATTATTGTATCCCACGGCAGTAAAAATAGACGGAACATGATTGCGAGCGTCCGCGTAGTGTAAGGCGGGCGGTCCACCTGGTAACTACATTCTTGCCAATTTTAAAATAAGTTTTGCTTCCTGAAATGAGGAAATTGATAAAAACTCAACGTTGTGCAATCTGCCTGTAGATTAGAACACCATGTTTTGTACACTATGGTTATTCTCTCAGACCCCTATGTACCCCCTGAGAAGTGCAAATGTACCCCTGGGGGTACATGTACCCCAGGTTGGGAACCCTTGGCTTAGAGTTATCGGTGCTAAACTTGGCTATAGCGACTTCATAATCACACTTCGCTGATCTAACCAGTTTCATGACATTTTATTTCTTTTAGCAAGGTTGTAAAATTCCTTTACTTGGTCATTAGATTTTTTTTGTTTTAAGCTTGAGCATTTTATTTCTATGCTTAATTGCATTGCCAATTTTACTGTTGTACCATGGTGGCTTTTTAATTTCACTCGTTCGTTTAACTTTCTTTGGTACATATTTGTCCTGTGCCATCATAAACACGATCGTAAACTGTTCCCACATCTCATATATTTTGCTATTTATATCTAGCAGAATGTGTGTTATGAAGTGCTTGCCTAAGTTCGTAAAAAACGGCATATATAAAGTCTGGCTCAAAAATTGATATTTTTCTCAATAGTATAGTTGCAGTAACCATAAAACCCAAAGATTCTATTATCGGAATTTGACAGATGTGTGCCTACCTCTAAATTAGTAACTACAAGTTCATGGGTAGTTATGACAAGGTCCAGAATATTTTCATGCGTTGCTTCCTCTACACACTAATATAAGAAAGTATACATCTATGCAATATATAATTTTGATTGAATTGGCGTTATTTCCAGTGACAAGATTCCATTCTAAATTAGGGACTTTGTAATCGCCTAGAAGTATACATTTATCAGAAATAGCTTCCTTTAGCATCTCGCATAATAGTAAATCGTTGCTTTCTTTGTAACTTGGTGGTCTGTAAGCTGTTAATTGTAATATGAATCTTCGTTATATTGATATCAATTCGGGCACACACCAGTTGTAGATGGCTAGTGGGAAGAGTGATTTCTTCAGGCAGCAATACAGATATGTGTGATATACATTCCCACACCCCCACCTTTCTTTCCTATTGCACGGCCTTTATAAACATATGTGTAACCATTAATATTGTTTTCTGGAATTAGGTATTTGTTTCTAAAATCAAAATGAGATTCGGCGATACTTATAATATCAGCTTGCTCAGTTAACAAGACAGTAGACACCATAATCAATTGAACATATTTCTGATAGGACAGGTATTTGCAGTGCCATGGTGGTTAGTAGTGTGTGTGAGAGAGAGAGAGAGAGAGAGAGAGAGAGAGAGAGAGAGAGAGAGAGAGAGAGAGAGAGTACGGCAAATAAGTGGTTATAAGTTGAAATTATTGATATAGGAGAGGAAGTAGGCTACTTGGCAAAGCATGCATTGTACAGTTTAATTGGTTGCATAATTATGCATCAGGTAAATAATTATCAATACACATGGTATTATACAGTATATGGTACTAGGGAGACAGATAAGAAAACAAAATAGTTATAATATCAATGGGTAACAGATATAGAGTGGACACATTTGTGAGGCTGTACACTGGATATTTATATCATAATGGGTTAAACTATAGTTTTAACAGTGAAGGGATATAGTGCTAGCAATGTGAATTGACAGAAGAGGAACCTATTGCTAGTGACGGGTTGGGGCAGAGAATTTGAATGAATGATGAAGCTAGTTAAATGTTAAGATTATATTAAGTAACAGAGTGGTATAGTAATCAAGGGGGACCAAGGTTAGGAGCTTCCTTGTTTCGTATTAGTGGTTATGAGTGGAACAGACGAAAGGGATGTAACATGGGTAAGGAATGTACTCGATGAGAGGCAAAACAAGAAACGAAGAATGAGGTGAGTGGACTGATTATTTTGTTTGTGAAGCATTTAAGAAGTGGCTATACATTTATGCCTAAATAGGATAATAACACGTAGAGTATAACACATGTAAACCCTTTCAAGAATGACTGATGGAGTAGGTACGGACTGGAATGGAAATGGGAAATAACAAACATTGCGATGTGTTTATCGGTAAATGCTGCTTAACATAATCTAGTTGCGCAAGCATGTAATATACAATTAACAATATTTCCATTACTTACATATTATAGATACATTTAGTGAACATTTAATCCTTTCAGCACTATGGCGCATTTGTTCACTCAATTTTGGATAACCTCAGACTTTCTATTCATCTTGGAAAGAACTTCTAGCAACCATACAGGTGAAATAAATCTCAATCACTGCCCAACTTCCCAAAACCTTCTCTAAACGTACTCAAACGTCCAACAAAAAAATAGAGCAAAATACAATGGAATGCGAACAACAACAGTCAATTTGGTCCTTAGGGGGCTGTTCGTTTGTAAGTTTAATCAAAAGTAGCACATATAAATGCGTCACAATGTACTGTACAGTACTGGAAGGGTGCAAGGTAGCCATGATACAAAACAGTTGTAGAGAAACTCATTGATAATGAAGAAGTAGGGTAGGTTTAGTTACTTACGATATAATTAAAGTATTGTATGTGATGAAGTATATATGTATAAGGAAGGAAAGAGAGAGAGTGAGAGTGTGTATGTGTGAGAGAGAGAGAGAGAGAGAGAGACGCATGTGTAATTACTTGCTAGCGTGTGACTGTGTTAGAGGACAGCAGTGTGTACTCTGTGGATATATTACTTGTTTAATCATACGACGAATTCACGTACACACTTCTAAAGTAGACGTCTCCTTAGAACTATTAAATGAAAGTTTGTGAATGTCTACTTAAATTATTGAAAGCTGACTCCAAAATCAGCCTGTCTGCCTTGAGCTTTGGACATCTTCAAACACACAACAATTATTTCTGTAACTAGAGCATTTCCAATATTCCGAACTATAAACCATGTAAACAAAAAACTAAGTAAACTGAGGAAGCTTCTCTCGAGTTATTCAGTAGTTCCTTGCAAGGCTCTACAGAAATCGGCGGCGTTTCGAGTTTCTTTCTTCACCTTTTAAAATTTGCTATATCTTTGTTTTCACACATTATGTTTTGTTTCAAGAAGTATGCCTTTGTTCATTGTTAATACCACTATAATTATATTTCATATTTTTGTTTAAATATTTTATTTCAACGTTACGGGATAACATTTCTTATGATCATCGTTCCACATATTTAACCACATTACCCGTTCCATAAATTTTACTTATCACCACCACAATCATCCAAATACAGTATCTTCTTAGGTCTGTTCTCAAAGGTATCACAAAAAATGGGGTTTATAGGTTCTTGATTAACCACTCCTGTACTGGCGACGTCTTTTCTATTTTACCCTAGCTATATTAAGATGATTTTGTGCAGCTTGAGAAGGATCTGTGGCAGTAAAATGGGTTGAGTAGATAGAATTGCTGGAGACCCTTCTTAAACTGAATAAAACCGTCTAATAGTAGCAAGATTAAGGTTACAATGTCGGCTCCTGTACAGAAAGGGTTAACATTGTCCCATGGTTGTGCTATTAAATGTACTCACATATCCTGTAAAGGTTCCCTGTATGGTCAAAATAAACCAATAGTTACCCACATTCTCCCGACAGACATAGTGGGTAACCCTTCCTGTACCAGCGGCGTCTGTTATATTTTATTCTAGCTATATTAAGACGATATTATGCAGCTTAGGAAGGATCTGTGGTAGTTAAAAGGGTTGATTGAGATAGTTCAAAGCCTTATAATTGCTAGAGAGCCTTCCTAAACTGAGTAAAATCGATTAGTAGTAGCTAGAATAAAGTAAAAAGGATGTACAGAAGGAGTTAACAAATACATGTGTCTCCGCTTCGATCATTCTTATTAATCACCTTCCTTACATTGATTTATTCTGCTTTCATTGTTACCAGATTAGTCGGTAATTTTTTTTAAATCTCTACCTATAATGCAATTTGTTAATGTCTACTTCTTATTTTTTGCCTTATTTTTATCAATTACCTTTTAATTAAGTAATTATCCAAGCATTTACTCTTTTCCATTTTTTTCCCTCTCATATTATTCAGTGCATTATTCAATATTTTCCAAATTCTCCTTCTATTTATACTCTGGCGATTTTATTCTCTCATCCACCTATGCATATTTTAGTTGTGGTTAAACCGATCAATGTGAAGTTTCATGTAGAGTTCAAACGTTGATGTTTGGAACAATCGTATGTATGTCTATGTTGTGTAAAGCTGTAATAATCATTCTTCGAAAGCGATTCAATTGTGTCTAGGAAGGGAATAAATATAAACGCAGCAGAAGAAACATATTTTTGATGATGCGGCCAATAGATCTGTGTGGTCAATGCAATCTAGTATACCCATTTAACCCATATAATGTTGTTTTTATCAATTGTGTTACCACTCTGTTACATGCCTGTGCTTTCTCTCGAATATACGCTATATATACGGTACATGCCCCTTCTTTTGTTTCCTTATTATCATATATAATAGTTATTTACTATTCCAATACGTACTTTCCGTATCCCATTTCTCCTCTCCCTCATATTTTATTCTTTTTTGCCCATCTCCTCTCATTTTTACCATTCAAGCTACACTCTTATCTTACACCTTCAGTCTTCTCAATCTTTCTTTTGTCTCAGTATCTCGCTATATTATTTTATCCTCCCATCATCGTAATCGTAAAACAGTACTCCCCTTTTCCTGTATTCCGAGATTCTCTTCTATGTCTCTGTATCTCTCATCTTCTTTTCCTCTCTGGATGATCTCTGTCTACT
>CM064522.1:23651970-23741970 GCA_032716605.1 Paralithodes platypus | reverse complement strand
TTAATTACCTTCCGACAGGAAATGACTCTGGCAATGTTCACAGTTAAATAGTATAGTTCTATTTGGAGAACAGTGATGCTTGAATTGGGGATAGATTAGTTTGGATTAAACTGGAATGAAGTTCTCTCCCTAAATTGGTCAGAAATGTATTAGAATGAATTGCAGCCGATTACAAGGAAGTAAGTTTTACACTCCCATTCATTATGTCAAGACAGGTTGAGAATAGTACAGAGAGTGTTTATGTAAGGCTATTTTGGCTGTTTGTGCACCCTTCACTGACCTATACAAACACTCAACTCACTCACACACACAATAAGGCTGGCTGTTTGCAAAGACAAGTTTGAAAGGCCGAACTGAATGATGATGGAAGGCCATATAGTAGATATAATTTGATGCCAGCTAGTGGAGATGGACTAATTTGATTAGTTAAGTATAATTGCAACACCGCTATAATGGGAAGATCAGATGCCAAGTGCTACAGGAGAGGATTTAAACAGGATTTTCGCCTGATCTGTATGCTCTACTATTTCAAATGTATCTGCCCATTATAATATTCCAGGTATTGTCGATTTGCAGAACAAGCCTATAGTTTTTGGTATCCTTCTCAGAAACAATGATATTTTATATATATATATATACAGAGAGAGAGAGAGAGAGAGAGAGAGAGAGAGAGAGAGAGAGAGAGAGAGAGAGAGAGAGAGAGAGCCAGCCTTCATTAACCCTTGGTCTTCCCCTTGAGTCACAATACCGCCAGGATCACCTCCCTCCATTAAGAGGTCGTCTCACTCGCCTGGTCACACTCATTTATAGAGGTACTTTAGAATACATTGGACAACCCGTTACCTGCACACCATATTGGGGACTCAAACATACATCACTAGAAATGAATTGAAGTTTTACTAACCTGAGAATAAATCCACTACTGGAATATATTAAAGTAAATACTTTGACAAGTTAAATTATTTAGTGTTGATTGGATAAACATTTTCGAAAGTAAACCACACTCTCTTTGCCTAATATCTAGTGTCTAGTGCTAACAAGGATATTTCGTCTAATTTAATTGATCTCTAATGAATGGTTTCAGGATGTATTATTGTATATATATTTTAATGACACGATTGCTTAATCAGAATTGTGAGAGACATGAATGTAAGTTGTGCATTATTTAAGCTTATCAGTTATTATATTTCAAGAAAGGACATATATAAAAAAAGACAGAAAATCACATGTATCTTTTCATCCTAAAGAAGACAGAAAATCACATGTATCTTTTCATCCTAAACAAGACAGAAAATCACATGTATCTTTTCATCCTAAAGAAGACAGAAAATCACATGTATCTTTTCATCCTTTCTCTCTACAACATTAATGTGTCAGTACCATAATGTAAGAAACCAGGTCAAGAGGCGATGAAGAAAATGGTGAGAGGTGCGATGAGACAGAGGAGAGATCAAGATTATGTTAGTGAGACATAAAAGAGAGAGAGAGCAGCCCCGGTCCGACAGAGATAAAAACCGCGCACGGTCGATTGCACAAGCAGCTCTCATTAAGGGGGTACTACTCGCTTTTTTCTGGACCCCCTTCTCCCTCATGTTTAGCATATTAGTATTGAGGTTTTAAGACGTTCGTTCCGTTAGTTTGGCGATTTTGAGACCTTTTGCCTCATTTTGTTGTCAATATTAAAACCTTTCGTGCCCTCTAGGTGTCGATTTTTTCTTGGCGAGCGATAGCGAGCCTCTAATTTTAAAAGGAATCGGCCTTCGGCCGGGACATCTATCTACCGAAAAATGTACAACTTTATCTTGAAAGGGGATCTAGGGGGTGTTTTTCTAAGCTTGAAGGAGGTCTAGCGAGGAAACTCAAAAATAAATAAATAAATATATAGACCAAAAACCAAGCACTACCCCCTTAACGCCGCAGACCTTACCCCGCTACATTAATTGTAACACACACACACACACTTACCAAGCTTATTGTGTGCACCTCCAGACACCTTCTTCACATCCTTTATTCAACTTTTAGTATAAGCTCCAACACTCTGGTAATATTATTGTTATTAATCTCACCACCACACCCTCAATGAAATTAATTAAAGTATATATGATCCACCGGGATTCGAACCCGGGTTATCACACACATATTTTTGCCACCTTAACCATTACACCACCAGGACGGTTAAAGGTTTATGCACACGCCTACGACTTATTATCCATTCTCGAATACTGGATATTAATCTAATCATGTTCATATTCCCAACCGCACTATGGTAGCCTACTGTTTAAGTGAGAGGAAAGAATATTCATGGGGCACAGATCATATAGACCGGCCTCTCGAAGAAATATCCCTAAACCTACTAATAATATTATTTTTATTAATCTCACCACCACACCCCCAATGAAATTAATTAAAGTATATATGATCCACCGGGATTCGAACCCGGGTTATCACACACATATTTTTGCCACCTTATCCATTACACCGCCAGGACGGTTTAAGGTTTATGCACACGCCTACGACTTATTATCCATTCTCGAATACTGGATATTAATCTAATCATGTTCAATACAAGTATACATGTGTGCACTTATAATTATGGTGTAAGTATTTCGAGTGCTGTCCCATTATATTTGTTAACATAATTATATATACAAAATCGATATCTGAATGTTAAAAATGGTCCGATCAAATTAACATAATACAATTAATTAACTAACCACAGTGTTTGTTATAATTGTGTGTGTGTTTTTCTTATGATATATAATGATGTACCAGAAAGATAAATATAATTAATCCTGCAAACTTTACCTGTAGCTACCTGTATGTATCAGTAGATGGATGTGTACGCTCACTGTTGAATCCAATACTAATTGTAATCGTCCTCATGATGCTCGAGCCTAATTAACCTACACGTTAATCTGTACAATATATTATCTCAACTTCTATTTATGATCAAAATGGAAGTCAACACCTGTGCTTGTGAGCTTCTATTGTTTATGGTTTTGCAATACTGTCCAGAGTGAAGTTTGACATCCTCTACCCAACCTTAGCCGTTTTTGTCTGTCTCTTTTCCTATACTACTTTCCTACTTTGGTGGCGGGAGGCTAGGAAACCTCCCATTGTAAAATAACCCCACTAGACGAGACAGAGAATGGGGCGAGGGAATGCGAAAGTGGTCCCGGATCCTAATAATTGAATCATTAAATATTGTTTCTGTTCGGGATCTGTCTCGATTCGGCAACCCCAGGCTATAGGGTATGTGCCTGAGTATATACATACATACATACATACATACATACATACATACATACACATATACATACATACATACATCATACACACATACATACAATACGAAATTGAAGACTAAATTTGTTCTAAGATACAATACTGCGTCAGTTTATGTTTCTGCAGACAATGTATCAGTCTTTGCAGTTATACTCAAAAGTGGTGTGTGAAAAAGACAATGAAGAAACTTGGTTGAGCCCGAGAACTTTCAGCCTTCTACTGTACTTCTCACTTCTCAGCTTGATCTTCCTCTGACCAATTACTCTTCTTTCCTATTTTACTCCAGCAATCGGGTCTGGGTCTTCTCACTTCTCAGCTTGTTCTTCCTGTCCAATTACTCTTCTTTCTTATTTTACTCCAGCCATCTGGCCATCTGGATCTCCATAACTACAACTTCCTTAACATCTAGAAAACAGAGTCCATAACACACAATGTCCTTTCACATTCAAGCTCGGCTTGATTATATAAAAGAATAATTTTCGTTTTTATATCAACAGGAAAATGTAATTTAAGTGAATGTAAGGCACACCTTTTGAGTGTAACTGTACATATAATAGGCAACAGACGTTGATTCGTGTCGTGTATCATGACAGTATTTCTGGTAACTGTATTATTCTAAATATAATTTTAGAATAAATTAACAACGCTTTATAAACTCAAATACTTCTGTGAATTATCACGCGCAATTATATGTGAGGATATAACTACGGCAATTATATGTGAGGATATAACTACGGCAATTATATGTGAGGATATAACTACGGCAATTATATGTGAGGATATAACTACGGCAATTATATGTGAGGATATAACTACGGCAATTATATGTGAGGATATAACTACGGCAATTATATGTGAGGATATAACTACGGCAAGCTTACCTTGAAGCCATCATGAATTCCATAATACTACTCCATAAGTACTGCACCTGTGCATTAAAATATTAATTTGGCTGCTTGTGTGAAGTTAGGTATTTATAATTGCGCGGTAAACAATTTTAAGCAGTATGAAATGTCTTGCTAAATATGCTCATAAACTGCACATACTACCCAAGCCCCAGCATAGTCGCGCTTCCCCTAATCTTTAGCACAGTACTCAAAGATATTTCTAACACTATTTAGTTTTGAGTTGTATATATATATATATATATATATATATATATATTTAATTCGTATTGATGATACGCTTGAAGCGAGGTGAGAACAGTGATTTATGTTTCATAATGTCTGCTTCTGTTTGGCATTTCAATTTAGAGTTGCTTAGTTTTAGAAAAGGTTAATATACATTACACAATAGCATTCATGCCAATTGAAACCAATGATTTTTCGTTCATCTACCTGTGAACCGTCTCTGATTAACGAAATTAACTTCTATATTTTAAATGCCATAGGAATCAGCAAGATGCTTGACTTATACAACAGTAATGCATTACTTGGAAACATATTAAATGCACAATATCAGTTTTATACATTCGAAGTGGTGAATACAAAATGAAACGTCGTATCCCAGAACTAAGTGGTCACTATACCTATAGTCACACGCCTTCCTTCTTTCATCACGTGCTAACTCACACCATCGACTAGTGCTTTGCTTTACTCGTGACTCCATCAGAAAGCAAATATAAGTTCGTTTCGTGGCGTTCAATAGCAATGTTAATGGAGCTGTGATGGGAATAAGGGGCTGGGAGATTATTGTTCTGGTTGTTTATCTGACTCTCTGGCTGTCTCTCTATATCTAATATTGTTGTATTAAATGAAGCTAAAGACTACTGTGGGTATTCTGCAAATTCCTTCCAGTCTCAAAAAGTACGCATTGATCAAACCTAACTTATCGTCTTCAGCTCATCAATTACTAAAAGCGACTTCACACGAACACGCAAATACTTCTTTCTCTCTCTCCCGTTTTGTGTGTGTAAAATTTCGACACAGAATACTGATCATACACTCGCCACCGAATCCATTATCGATAGGTCGTAATGAGAGTCTAACAGGCATTCACGTTTTTGCAGTTTTTGGACCTGTTTCATGCGTGGGAATTTTTACGCCAAGATGTACCTCCGTTATCGCAATTTTCTTATAAATAAAGACTGGTATTCACACGATCTAGCCATCCTGGGTATACACTAACTAATCTTGTCATCCATGGTTACTTATGTTTGAAGATGGTGCATATAAAGGCTACGAATTGTATCTGATGGTGTCAGTGTTATCAATGTAGCGAAAGTGTTTTCAGTGTAATATTTTCTTGGACCAGTGGAAATGAATCTATGACTACATTAAGCACAACCCATTTCTTAAGCAATTTTGTTTTCCTTTTAACAATTGAAAATACAAATGTCAATCCAGATATGTTCTGATTTAACATTTTAACAGACAGATGGAATTGGTCTGATAAGCTAAAGTAAACCCATTGCTTTCTTAATACAGCACGTAATACTTCAATTTGTTTTATAGTCGGTAATCGAAAATAAATGAATGTAAGAATGGATCCCACTGTTTTGTTTGTGACTGGGATGCATTAAGACGAAGCCAATAATTCAGTAGGAGGGCTCGCAGATCAAACCCAACTTCTAAAATGTCCTGTTTATTGATGGAGCGCTGTGAGTAAATGTTCCCTAATTCCAGCTTTACCTGGGAGGGCGCTTAATGTCCCCGTGTAAGGTTTGGCAAACACTTATCAAGCTTCTCGGTCGATGAGAGAGAGAGAGAGAGAGAGAGAGAGAGAGAGAGAGAGAGAGAGAGAGAGAGAGAGAGAGTACAAAGGAAATCAAGCAACAACAGATCTAATGACCCTTCTAGGCTGCTTGTCCTCCAAAACACTGAGGATCAAGTGTCCAACCAGTGGTTTAGAGTGGGTAAGGGAACATTGGAAAGGGAACTACTGCCCTGGAACTAATGTCCGTGGCAGGACTAGGAAGTTAGTAGGGGACATATGGGTTAGTAACTGAGGGGAGGATAAAATAAAGTTATTCATTTACAAACGCAGTCAGTCGCGGGTTTGATGCAAGATATTTGTCTATGCGGAGTTTAAATGAATCAACGGTGCTGCAGTCTATAACGTCTCGGGGAAGCCCATTCCACAAGTTGACAACTCGATTGAAGAAGAAATTCTTAGATTCGTGTGAGTTAAAAGATTTACCAATAATTTTGCAACCTTTTCCCCGCGTATAATTAGATTGGTTGATAGTGAAGTACTTACTACAGTTCATATTGTCGATGCCTTTGATGATTTTGAACACTTGAATTAAGTCACCTCTTAATCTGCGCTGGGCTAAAGGAAATAGATTTAATTCTCTAAGACGCTCTGCTCTTCGTATGGTTTGTTCTTTAGGCTAGGTATAATTTTGGGAACTCTACGTTGAACTCGTTCTAGCTTGTTTATGTCTTTTTGGTAATAAGGGCACCAGTATTCCAGAAGAGGGCGGACTAAGGAATTGTAAAGGGTTAGGATAACGTCTTTGGATTTATGCTCAAATGACCTGCCTATAAAGCCAATTATTTTGTTTGCCTTCTTAACAAGTTCTGAACATTGTTGACTCGGTTTTAGGTTACTCGATATTGTTACTCCCAGATCGGTTTCTCTGTTTACATTCTTAAGCTGAGTGCCATTCATCGAATAGTTTGCTTACTCATTTAGGTATCCGACATGTAGTAATTTACATTTATCCGCATTGAAACTCATTTGCCAAATTTGGGCCCAATGTGACAATTTATCTAGATTGTGTTGCATATCGTCAACTTGATCTTTTGAGAGTATGCTATTTGCAATTTTTGTATCGTCAGCAAATTTTGAGATTGTACAGGTGAGACCCTCATCTATGTCGTTGATGTAGATTAGAAAGATAATTGGTCCTAGTACCGATCCCTGGGGTACCCCGCTACTTACATTGGTCCATTTAGATGCCTTACCGTTTATGACTACTCTTTGCTTTCTGTTGCTGAGCAAATTTTCTATCCATTTCAACACACCGTCTTGTATTCCATGCGCTTTTAGTTTTAGCAGTAAATGTTTGTGGGAAACTTTGTCAAAGGCCTTTTGAATATCAAGGTATATAATATCTACAGCTTTACTCTCATCGTAGAGGTTGAGGATATCGTGGAAGAAGTCTAAGAGGTTTGTTAAACAGGAAAGTTTTTTACGAAAGCCGTGTTGAGTATCTTTAAGTATGTTATTTTCCTCTAAGTGATTTAAGAGTCTGTCTCGTATGACCGTTTCTAGCATTTTACATACAACTGAGGTTAAGCTAATTGGACGATTGTTACTGGGTAGGGATTTGCTGCCTTTTTTGAATATCGGTGTTAGGTTTGGCTAGCTTCCACTGATCAGGCATAGTTCCAGACTGCAAGGATTTATTGAATAGTAATGTCAGTGGTTTGGAGAGCTCATCCTTAGCTTCCTTTAGAACTCTAGGCGAGATTGTATCAGGTCCAGGCGTTTTATTTACCTTGAGTTTATCTAAACAATTCAATACTTCTCTCTCTGTAACGGTGATATTGCTTAGAACATCTGAATTATCAATCTGAATCGGCGATGGTGTAGGGATATCACTGAGGTCTTCTGTTGTAAAAACTGATGCAAAGAAGGTATTGAGGGCATTACTCATTTGTACTTCGTCTTGGTGTATTCTCCATTTTCATCGACTAACGGTCCAACAGTTGAAGTAACTACTTTTTTCTTTCTGATATAACTATATAATTCTTTCGGGTTTGTTTTACTTTGATTCGCAATATGTAACTCTAGGGTCTTTTTACTTTGCTTAATTAACTTTTTGGCTTTGCGTCGTAGCTCTATAAATTTCACCCGTTCTTCGTCATTTTGTGAGGATTTTAATCTATCATTAGCCATTTTTTTTAGCAAGCAGGCAGTTTGAAATATCTTTATTCCACCATTTGGGCTTATTATTATGGTCTTGACGCCGTATTTTCGATGGTATCCAGTCTTGCACTGCTTTTAGGTAAGTGGTTTCGAATAACTTCCAAGATGTATTTATGTCGTTATTGTTAATTAAAAAGCTCCAGTCAGTTTCTTTAAACATATCTCTAAGTTTATGAAAGTTTGCTTTCTTGAAATTAGGGACTTTTTCGATGCTACTATTTGGTTCGTTACTAGTAAAGTTTAATGTGAAAGTTATCGTACGATGGTCGCTGTTACTGAATTCATCACCAACATTCAAATTCTCTATTAATTCTTCTTTTGTTGCAAGTACAATGTCAAGAACGTTATTACCACGGGTCGGTGTTCGAACAAATTGATAAAGCGAACTCTCTTGCAAGTTCGTATACAAGTCATGTCCGGAGTGTGAAGTAAGAGTATCGCCCCACTTGGTCACAGGCAAATTAAAGTCGCCAAAAAATACGGTATCTTGTGAGTTACTTACATCTGCAATTTGTTCATACATTTCTCGGTCAGTTTGCACTGATTGAGCTGGAGGTCTGTATATTAATGCAAGTATTATTTTTGTACCTTTATTATTCTTTATTAACACAAAAGATGTGTCGACGTTCACAATTTGAGGTTTTGACAAGAGGGTCGGGTTAAGTCTTTCTTTGATATAAAATAAAACGCCACCTCCATTTTTATGTATTCGGCTTTTCTCAAACATTACATAACCGGGAAGTGAATACTCTGCTAAAAAGTATCTATCTACTGTATTGAGCCAAGATTCTGTTATACCAATCAAATCATAATTTACAGTAAACACTAGTTCCTCTAAATCTGAACATTTATTGCGTATGCTACAAGCGTTTGCATAGAAAACCTTTAAAGTTGCGGTTTTAGAACTCACAGACCGTTCTTTAATAACATTTTTGGTTCTGGTCGGATCTACATTTACATTCATGGCTGACATCGGTCCTCGGTCGTTATCCCTGGCGGTTTTGAATTTGGGTCGTGTTGGTGGAGCTTTATCCAAATTCGCGGTTCTTGACAGATTAGCATTTAATTCCTTCGCAGGTTGCCGCCCTCGCTGTCTTCGGTCCTCCTTCCTGGTTGTCCTGTGCTGAGTCGATTTCTTCTCCGAAAATCCTTCACCGCATCGTTGAGAAGATGCCCAAAACGTGCTGCTCCCACCTGGTTCAGATGAACTCCATCATCCGAAAACAAATAGTCATCGTAGTAGAAATTGTCACAGGTGTCGACGAATCCCACGTTTTCCTTCCTGCAGAGATTTGCTAGACAACGATTTGTGCTGGTGGCTATGTTGTAAAATCGGCTCTCTACACCAAGCCGGGGGACGATTCCTGAGACGATGATCCTTGATGACTTCTCCTTAAACGACTTGATCAGCTGCTGGTACTTTAAAAGCAAATCTTCCGACCGGGTTCGCTGTACATCGTTGGATTCAACGTGGATGTCGTACATTGTATTAGCAGAGGCCAGCTTAGATACTTCGTCAACTGCAGCAACGTCGTCCACACCACCACCAGGGATACAAAAACGCTTCCTGGTCTTAGGTGCTCTGGCGCAAAACTCTGTGAGCTGACCACGTATCATCGAGTCTCCCACGAGCCGGACTTCTTCTATTTCCGCTTCGTCATCTGAGTCTGCGAGTATCTGGAAGCGGTTTTGACACTCGGTAATCGGTATGGGTTTCCTGGTCTTGGGGCAAACGTTGTTCCTCACGACACAGAAGTTGTCTTGAGGGGGAAGAGAGTTACTATTTGTTTCTTGAGTATCGGAACCATCAGCTGAAATGGCTACTGCAGGCGTTGAATTGTTGGCAGTTGACGTTGGGGCGTTGGTGGCTGCTGGAGTTGCGGTGACAATTGAAGACACGAGAGAGAGAATGAGCACAATTATGCGTGAACAAGAGGAAACATAATATATATTAATAAAGGTGTTTCAATGTTTCACGCATACAGTATGGAAGAAAAGGTGATAGAAAAACCTGAAAGAAGACGTTAGTAGACTTTAAGGGGAGATATCCACCTGGAGGATTTTTTTCTGAACCTCTTTCTCCCTTATGCTTAGCCCCATTGCTTGTGAGATTTAAAGACGCTTGCCCCATTAGTTTGGCGATTTTAAGAACCCTCGCCCCATTTCTGTCAATTTTAAGACCATTCGTGCCATTTAGGTATCGATTTTTTCCTGGCGAGCGATAGCGAGCCTGTAATTTAAGGGGAACCGGCCTTTGGCCGGGACATTTTTCTACCGAAAAATGTACAAATTTATCTTGAAAGGGGGTCAAGGGGGAGTAATTTTAAGCTTGATGGAAGTCTAGGGAATCAACTAAAAACCTCCCCTTAACATGTACCTGATTATTGGGTTGGAGGTTACTTTTTTCCCCTAGCGCCACTTGACGGCCTCGTTATATTTAATTCTCTTTATTCCTCTACTAACTCAGCCTTGGGCAACTGACGAAGTTCCCTTCTACTTTTATCCTGCACCTTAAGGGGAGGCAGATCGTTTTTCTGGACCCCCTCCTCTCTAATGTTTAGCCCCACTAGTTTTGAGATTATAAGACGTTCGGCCCATTAGTTTGGCGATGTTAACACCTTTCGGCCCATTTCGTTGTCAATTTTAAGACCTTTCGTACCATTTAGGTGTCGATTATTTCCTGGCGAACGAAAGCGAGCCTGCAATAGAAGAGGAACCGGCCTTCGGCCGGGAAATTTTTCTATCGAAAAATGTACAAATTTATCTTGAAGGGGGGTCTAGAGGGTGTATTTCTAAGCTTGATGGAGGTCTAGAAAGGACACACAAAATATATGAATATATTAATTAAAAGACCAAGCAAACGGTCAGTCTCCCCTTAAGCCACTTCGATTTCTGAATAGCAACACCATTTGAGGAGGAGCACTTTATAGACAACGATTCGCAGACATCTTCTTCAGGTCACTAACATGAGTGACTAACATATACTATAGTCCATTCATTATAGGTAGGCCAGACATATTGGCCACTAACCTCTATAACTCAAAAACTACCAGAGTAATCGAGCTAATATTTCTACCATTAGGGAAGAGTCAACCGGGGAATAGGTGTGGAGATGTACAGCCCATTCGCTCTACCCCTTATTGAACGACAGAGGTTAGTGGTCAGGATTGTTGGCCTACCTCTAATGAACAGGCTATAAGACCCTGGACGTCTTAAGTATCCGTCATGACCGGTGAGAGTGGGGGGAGGGGGACGAGGGGTAGGACAGGGAGGGGGAAAGAGTGTGTGTGTGTGTAGAGGCTAAGACGTGGATAATTATTAAAAGATGTACTTAATCTGTAAATGTCTGTATACAAAACATATACGTAGAGCCTAGCGAATACCTTCTTTGAATTAGGGTTTTAATAGAGTTTAGTTTGTAATCATACAATGCAATTGATAAGAGTTTCAGACCTAAACCAGTAAAAGTATACTCTGTATGCTGAGATATCAAAACTAGAATAATTTCTATGTAAGTGAATTTTGTTATTTTTCTTTTGCACGTTTATTAAATACTCCTGTGTTTCGAAAGTATGTGCTTTATGACCTGCATAATATGACCACGATCTGTAAACACAAAACAAAAACTTCTACATACCTGCGTTAATAGAGTAGCAATAATCACACAGGGCAGTCATATAACCATTTATTTTTGTGAAAGCATAACAATTCATCGACATAGGTAAGGCCCTAACAGACAACCTATCGGACCCCCATATATAGAAATTACCATTGACCAGAACAAACACAATCATTACTTGCTAGCTAGGTTACCCGTTAGGTCCTCCTTTGGCCGAGAAATGTTCACATTTATATGTGAAATGCGACATGATTTAAGCTATTTGTTTTTGCCATGGACTATAGTTATAATGTGACAATTGCCTCACAAGCCTCACAATTATGCATCAAGATTCGAACACTCGCCAGGTAGAGTGGCCAAGTAACCGATCTCTCCACCATGTAGCCCTCGCACTGGTGAAGGTTTTGGAGAACATTATAAGGGGTTAGATAAACATGGTACAGGAGATGAAATAGGTGATAGTAGAAGTGATGATTTTGTTTAATATAATTATGTTTTTATTTATTTACTTTTGCCTCCTCGATATAGACATGTGAGAGTCCACCTTACAAAATCGACCAGTTGAGCAAGATTCGAACCCGCTAGCCTGCAGTAAAAACCGACTATCATCAAATCAATGTACTCATCATGAGCAAGGTTTTTATTTGGTTGATCAACAGTCCCTCTCCACTCCTCTCGCACTCAACCCCCAACCCCACGCCCCTGTCACTAGTCTCTCCCGTTGTTGTTGTTGTTCCCTAAGCTGCCTGGCCGAACAGCCCCGAGTCTCTCCCGTAACCCTCCCTCCCTCGCGTGATCTCATGTAAAAATGCAATAAAGGCTTATACTTTTTCGTCATGGGTGTAAGGGAGTGACACTAATTCCTCTGTTGATTATTTGGAGTGGTCGGAGAGAAGGAGAAACACTGCTACAAAGGAGTCCACCTGTTTTCTGGATCATTATGTAATCATTCATTATCTCATTATGATATCAGTTCACATTAACCCCTTCAGCACGATGACGTACTTTTCATCTTATTCTGATTACCATTATACGATATTCTTTAGATTATTATCTACCTCTAAGACTGAAAGGGGAACATATGATTTCAATAAACCCTCTGAATATTATAAGTCCTTAAGCTGCATAACATCGTCTAATTATAGCCAGAATCAAAGGAAAAGGGCGTCATCGTGCTGAAGGGGTTAATAGTCTCCTTCAATCTTGTATTTAAAATGTATTAAACAAATATATATATATATATAATATATACTTCACGTGTACTTCACAAAACTAAATTGCAGAAATTGTGTCGCTACACCTGCTACTTGTATCTCACACTTTAAGATAACATTTCCTCTGTCATATCCACTTATCAATCCAGTCAGTATATTCCCCTGTTCTCATTACCCGTTCACCTCCGTCCCCATCTTTACCTCTGTTATATTTTCTGATTGTGTGTGCAACCTGTATGCTGTTGGGCGAGGAGTATTTCACTGTTAATGGGACAAGTTTTCTCTGCATCCTTCATGGCTGGATTAACGAGCAGATGATCGGTTTAATGAGCCGTTGGTTTGGGAGGAGGAGTGGGAATAAACTTTGGATTAGACGTAGGAATAAGTGGGAATGGAATAATACTTGTAAATGGCGTGAGAGAGTATGGATTTAGAGATCAAACTAAGGGGAATTAATGTTTGTTATCATATTGACACACATTTGGGGAAATATAATAATAGTTAGATTTAGTGTGAACATTGCAGTAAGTGTGTGTCTGTGTGTGTATGTGTGTGTGTGTAACGACATAATAAAATATGATATAAAATCAAGTTTTAGAGAGTATCAAAGATTATGTTCATAATTAGAGTTAACTAATTATAATCTTTGTTTGTTGACGAGTGAGTAATGGAGCTTTAACCCCTTCAGACTCATATGACGCAGAGGTTGCCAGATTAGCAATAAGAAATAGAGTTCTCTCACTTATAATTACCTCTCCAAAATTAGTTTTCTGCCCACAGCTAACTCAAAGATAACTGCAGAGGTTGAAGTAACTAAACTAAAGGTTTCTAAATACCTCTGATGGTAACAAAGGCTTTAAAGTATCCCTAATCGGCTCAAAATCGCGTCATATGTCGGAGATGGTAATATGGTAATATTTATGATACAGAACAGTACGTGCGTATCTTAAGAATTCTTCGCGAATATTTGGTAAGTCCGTGGAAGGACAGACAATATATTTATGCGATATGAATTACGTATTATGGGGTGCAGTCAGTTCACACATAACAGTACGAACATATTATATTATGAACAAGTAGTATGCAGTGAGATGAAGAACAGATCAGTGAAATACATTCATTATCACCAAAAGATTGACACATAACCATTCACGTAGAAAAAACATAGTACGATATTTAGGCAAGCATAAATATTCTGGCAACACACGCTACACCTAAAGATCGTGCTATGCGATACAAATAATACAGCTGTTTAAAGAATATACAAATTATTGTTTTTTTATGACCATACATCTAAGATAATTTTGTTTGAAATTATTTTCTAGATTGCGATTAACTATTGATATAACGAAATCTGTAACAATACCCTGTAGATGCATCCAACAATATATCTTCGCAAGTTTGTTTTCGGATTTTGGCTTTTGTACTATTTATTTTTGCAAGGGTAGTTGATGCCCTCATTATCCCTTTCAGTACCAGTGACGATATTTTCCATTATATTCTATTCTGGTAACTATTTGACGATTATATTCAGCTTAGGAAGGACGTCTATCAATTAAAAGGCTACAGCCTATCTCAATTACTCCTTATAGCTACCATCTATGTTTCCTGAACCTCATAAAAGCGTCTACATGTAGCTGACTTATAGTAAGAATACGTCACCGGTAATGAAATGGTTATAGGGAAAATGTATTTATATACGAAAGCGTCGGTTCATAGTCGTAAACATTTAATAATTCAAAGATTATAAAAAACAAAGTGTTGATAGCATTTCATAAGTAAGTGTTAGTTATCCTGTTGTCAAG
This sequence comes from Paralithodes platypus, assembly GCA_032716605.1. Lineage (NCBI taxonomy): Eukaryota > Metazoa > Arthropoda > Malacostraca > Decapoda > Lithodidae > Paralithodes > Paralithodes platypus. The sequence continues at coordinate 23,727,172 of CM064522.1, read as the reverse complement.
AAAGCATGGGATTATAATAATATTAAACGTAAGTATGACATATTATTTTGGCTGGTGTGATTAGGAATGTAATGCATTGATTATGGGGATTATGGAGTAAATGCAGATCTGTAATAACAATTGAAATCAGACAAACATTTATCTTTTGTTTTGTTGTAAGATATCTTTCTTAGTCATAGAGATGGAAGATTAGCCAATTTACATCAAGACAAACCATATGTTCAATGTTCATAAATTGCACATGCCTCCTACCAACACTTGATCAAACCAATTACTTTTTATTTAAAATATTCTCCTCTGACAAACAAACACGAATGAACAACAATTCCAAATTTTCTTTCAGGTGTTTCTTTTAAATATGACATGCGTTTTTTGTTATCAGTGTCATGGGTATTATACTAAGGGTTATATTGTAATTTGAATATGCATTGTTCTTGGGTCTATAACCATGGTTATATATATTGTTGGTCGGGAGACGATGTGTTCATCCATTAACCCAAAAACATTGGTATTAACTTATACATATACCATGTAGGTGATACACGTTTGACAACGTGGACTGGCGAATCACAGTGGTAATATTACAAACAATAACACTTACAAACACTTTATAACACATAATTATATCCCAATCAGACACACAGGTAAATATGCCAGCGCTGGTAGGTAATACAACAATACAGACTCATGCATAACATAAGTAATAGGTGTACTGCATACTCATACCATCTTCGTCGTTAGTTCACAGAGTTAGGATACCAGTTTTCTTAATAAATAATCCTTATAATATAAAAGCACAGAACAAATAATTATAGCAATACATATATCGACAGTTCAATATTGGCTTGTTTTATGAACACGGAGAACAAAATTATAATATAAACAACAACAAAAACAAATAATATACACACAAACTCATATCGTTCATTACAGGCGGATCTGCGATGCAGGAAAAACAAATTTGTTTACCCACAGAAACCCAAATCTTTAACAAGGTGTGGCATATGGCCGGGAAGGGGGGGTGGGTTGGGGGGTGGGGGGTTGCGGCTACCAGGTGCATATATAATACAGTAATGAGGTTCGTTAGCCACATGCCTTACCAGGGGAGCCTTTATTAACGTAATACTCGAACCTACCACTGCCAATCACTCGCACACCTTTATCAATATGCTTATTTCGACAAAAAAAGTATATTGGGCCATGGGCATTGCATATATATTAGGAAAGCCGATGTATATATATATATATATATATATATATATATATATATATATATATATAGAGAGAGAGAGAGAGAGAGAGAGAGAGAGAGAAATACTGTAAGAGACTCTGTAATTAATTGATATGATGGGCGCCAGTGGTAATGGGATTGGGGGAGCGAGGGATACTACACAAGGAGATGGAAGAATGATAATGATGGAGGGAGAGGCCAACGCTGATCAAATAGATACACATATGCAGTACAAACTATAGTTATCAACTCTGCGTAAGCAGAGTGGTATTCGCCCACAGTATACTGTGCATCAACAATCGGCCTACACATTATACACATACACACACATTATTGCATAATGTACAGTATGTTCTCTCTCCCTCTCTAGCTCTTGCTCGCTGGCTCTCTCTCTCTCTCTCTCTCTCTCTCTCTCTCCTTCCGAGAAACCAATGGACTGGTAGCACAGCCAAATGAGTCCCCACTGCACAAGTTGTTAGTTTCAGGAATCCCAAGAGAGCCCGACCGGCTTATTCATAATTGTATCACAAAAAAAAAAGGGGTTTTATTTACCTCTGGGTAACTGGAGGCAAATATTGATTACAATTGTAGCTGGAAATGTGTTATGAGAATTGGAAGGTTCGTAATATTAGGAGATAAAGGAAAAATTAACCTCTTCTGTACTAGCGACGTCTTTTCAATTGTATTATAGCTATATTTAGACGATTGTATGCAGTTTCAGAAGGATCTGTGGCAGTAAAATGGGTTAAGTGAGATAGTTCGATCGAAGCCTGTTCGTTGCTGGTGGCCCATTATAAACTGAATACAATCGTCTAATAGTAGCCAGAATAAAGTTGAAAGGACTGAACCGGTACTGAATGGGTTAATATTGAAAATATTATATATATTTCAGAACTTTATTACCATTGCGAGATAGTAAAATAAGGATAGTAAACACAATGCGAACATTTGAGTAAATATAAAAACGTAGTCTCATTTATTAATTGCCACAAAGCTCACAAGGAATATAAACAGTCTCGCAAATAGAATATTTTGATCACCTTCCAGTATCGTATATCCCATTAAATGTATTTATTGCTAACATTAGATGATTTTTTCAACTTAGAAGGACGCCTGGCATTCGAAGAGGTAAAATGCTGTATATCCCAATTAAAACTAGAGCCTGAAATATTCTCTAAACATCATATAATCTTCACCTAATTGCTGCAATACACTGACAACACATATGTCATGGTATATATATATATATATATATATATATATATATATATATATATATACATATATATAATTATATATATATATGGTTAAAACCGATCGAATGCTTAGAAAATTAAGTAAGACAATTAGACTGGTTTCCAGTGATAACTGTAACTAGCTGAAGATGTGAAACAAAACAAATAGAAAACGACTGTATTATTTTATTATGACGCTTGGACCGTATGCAAGTGATCTGAATGAGACAGCTCTGACAGTTATCGAGTAAAGTATGACTCAATGCAGTTTAATCAACACATTTATGTATTTATTTAATAAAAGACAAAGTCATAGAGTCCCCTTTATACTAATATTAGTATACCTGAAAGACAATTAAAGACCTTCACCATTTTACAGCACATGTACAATCACAAGTCATAATAATGTTCTCGTGTTTTTTCGACATGTTGAAACTGAAAACTGGCGCATTTGGCAAATTGTATAGCAATGACATATCTTGTGTTGTTTCAATATAAATACAGAGTGCATACTTCTTACGGCTCACGACTATACGAGGCTCATAGTCTCCAACTGTACACCTGTAGATACAACAGCTCGGGACACAGCATCAAGGCTTGGGACGGCAGCAAAACAAACTCGGATAATTAATATGAAGAGGGAGGTCGAGGGCCTGGTAGGAAGGACCTAATGAGAATCCGGCGATGCGTGATTGTTTATATAAGAGAGACAAGATTAATCGAGGAAAGGATATTAGATTAAGGGAATACTACTCTCTTTTTCTGGACCCCGTTCTCCCTTATGTTTAGCATACTAGTGTTGAGGTTTTAAGACGTTTTTTTCCGTTAGTTTGGCGATTTTGAAACCTTTCCCCTTATTTGTTTTGTCAATATTCAGACCTTTCCTGCCCTTTAGGTGTCGACCTTTTTCTGGCGAGCGATAGCGAACATCTAATCATAGATGGAACCGGCCTTCGGCCGGGAATTTTTTCTACCGACAAATGTACAAATATATCTTGAAAGGGGGTCTAGGGGGTGTTTTTCTAGGCTTGATGGAGGTCTAGCAAGGAAACTAAAAAATAAATTAATATATAAATATATAGACCAAATACCAAGCACTACCCCCTTAAAGGTCTGTGGGAGGTCGCAGGTGTTGTACAGCCGCGGTCATTAACCTTTTCTGTACCGGCGACGTCTCTTTAATTATATTCTAGCTATATTTAGACAATTCTGTGCAGTTTAAGAAGGATCTGTGGTAGTCAAAAGGGCAATTGAGATCGTTCGAAGCCTGTTAATCGTTGGAGGCCCTTTTTAAACTGAATACAATCGTCTACGTGCAGCCTGAATAAAGTTAAAAGGACGTCGCTGGTACAGAAGGGGCTAATGTGCTCTCTACTGTATATAATCCAGGCTATCTCAAACTTAATCGAATCTCTGTATTCATTCCGTACCTGATAATTATGTTTCCGAGTTGAGTTTAATCAATTCAGAGTCTCAAAATGTATCGGCATTAAGGGGAGACGGGTCGTTTTTCTGGACCCCTTTCTCCCTCGTATTTATCCTCAATAGTTTTCAGATTTTAAGACGTTTGGCTCATTACTTTGGCGTTTTAACACTTTTTGCCCCATTTTGTTGTCAATTTAAGACATTTCGTGCCATTTAGGTGTCGATATTTTCCTGGCAAGCGATATCGAGCCTGTATTTTTATGAAATTTTTGTTTCTACCGAAATTGTACACATTTATCTTGAAGGGGGGTCTGATTTTTGTTTTCTAAGTTTGATGGAGATCAACCGAGGAAACTAATAATATAATACATACATAAATAAACTGACCAAAATATAAACTCTATAAGTGTCGTGACAGTATCTTACAGCTTTGTTGCAATATATATGATACAAATAATTAAGTGTATATTAATTATTGTATTGTGTTGTATTCAGCCTGCTAATTGTTCTGTAATAAAAGCCCATTACACATTATTTGTTTAAGTACACTGAGGTTTTAACACCGAATATCGTAATAATATTTTGATAATCCCCTAGTCTAGTATTTACTTGTCTTACACTTTACATGGATGTTGTGTATGTATCACTTCATAATCATGTCTATTGTATTTATCTAAGCCTACTGATGTGTCGACAGTACACGTACACACACATTTAATGTATTTATCTATCTATGTATCACGCTATACATTGATATATGTTCACTGTATTATCTAACTATATCTAAATACCTATATATTCATTATGCTGAATAATGTATAATGAAGTTTGTAATGTTTTTTTTTTTTTTTTTTTTTTTTTTTTTTTTTTTTATATTCCAACTACTCCCTCTCGGGCATAGGCTGATAGCCTTTACACTCTACCGCTGAACACGGTGAGGCCCGTGAGGTCTTGTTCCAGCCTAGGGAGTGAGACATGCGAAGCACCCATTCACGGCACGAAACCAACTCCATCTCTGAAGCTGCCTCGCCCCCGCGCTTCACAGTCTCACTCCCCAGGCTCGGACCCTCACTCTCAGAACGCCACCTATTGAGCAATTAACTCACTAGTCATTGCCCCCCTGTAGCATATTTTTGAATATGGGAATATTCATACAGTGCTATTTAATCAGGGAACAATGAGGGTTTTGTTTTGGCATTTCGGTGTGCTGTGGTAATGCACTGAAACTAGGTACAGCACAAATTCAATCCCAATAAGATCTTCCCATTGACATATTGGGATTCGAACCCGGGTCCATTGGATTACCAGTCCAGTGGCAAGACCACTCTGCCACACCTCCCCTATTATATCCAATATAAAACAAATACTTGTTTATTCAGTATGTCAAGAGCTAGGATTATAACAGTTGTATAATTATATGCATATACTGTATATGTATTGCTAAAGATTTCTTCTTACCTTCAATCCAACGGACATTATTAGTTTGGCAGAAAACAAGGTCGGTTCTCTCGGCGAGCGAGGCATAAAAGGGGTTTCCTCTTATTTTCGGCTCCCAGCACTAATCTTATTTTCCGGCCGGTGATGCTGAGCTTGACGTCGCCATGGTGACATTGTTTACGTGTCTCTCCCCTACCGTGTCCTGCTATATAAAGAGGCCGATAATGACGACACTCGCTCTACCGGTAAACAACGGGATAACAATGTTTGCCTTCACAACTTTCCTATGCTCGTTTGTTGGACTTGGAAGGTAAATAAGGTTTATATGATAACTGCAGGTAGGCTATGTCAGAATATTCATCAAATTTAAGTCCATAATATAAAAGGAAATTGTCGGAATATGTAATCAAATTTAACCTTTCTCCGCCATTTGTTGTTGTTTAGTACAGCAATGCCGTAACCTTATTAGCAACGAAACACACTTCAATCATTTGACTCATTATCACCAAATAACATGTCAAGAAAACAAGTCCCAGCTCTCTCGACAGCCAATATATATTATTTTGCACCCAAGGAGGAAAAAACGGCACTAATAAGAACAATTATTGGAGATAGTGCCATCTGGCCTCCGTGTCTGACCATCACTCAGGGTCCGCACTGCTAGCTAATGGGGGTGACAGTTTTTTTGTTTTATCTATTTTTCTCTCTTTTCCCTGGATTGTATCCATTCGACCCCATTCAGCCAACTATTTTAAGACGTTTATCCCCATCCAGGTGTCGTTTTCTTCCTGGCGAGCGATAGCGAGCCAGCATTGTATGGAGAAATCCGGCTTCACCGGGAAATTTTTCTATTGAAAAATTTAAAAATTTAGCTTGCTGTCAAAACAAAGATATATATATATATATATGCTGGCTCGCTCCTGCTCGCCAGAACAATATTGATACCTGAATGGGGGTAAACGTCTTAAAACAGTAGGCTGAATGGGGTCGATTGGATACAAGCCAAAGAGAGAGGGAGAGAAAGAGGAAAACAGTGAGGTGGGCTCCCTTAACCTTTTTGCTGCGGGTGACGTTCTGGAACGTCCTGGCAATTTGCAGCAATTTCCAGGCTTTAAAAGCCTGTAAAAGCCGTAAAAATCGAGTGTCAGTGGGCGGGAGCGTGAGGGGCCCACCTCCGACCCTCAGAGTAGCGAGCAGCTCACTAAGGTAGACTGTGTCTCGCGCGGGTCTCTCTCTGCCTCTCACAACAGTGTAGCCAAGCGAGCGAGTGCTAACAAATAGCGGGTTTCCCGCGTTTCACTGGCACCGCTGCGGGTGAACCAGGCCACGTACGAGGCCCGTTCTGGTCTCATTTTGAAGCTATTTTCGCCTAGTTTTCGGCAGAACACAGTTCATTTAATGTAGATGCTTTATTTATCATTCAGGAGTGCCTGAATATGCCCTAAATAGCCCAAAACACCCCGCAGATAAAGGGTTAAGGAAGCAGCCGACCTAACCAACCACATTTGTCTTGGGATGCTCTGTACGTGTCAACCAGGGTGGTGTGGTCGTTCCTATTTATTGGAGTGCTGTACAGAATATTTTGTGTGTGCGTTTTTTCGCGTGCTATCCCACATATTGTTTCCCCAACATGGAGTACTAAATATATATATATATATCTTAATAAATAAAGGTCAATGTTTGTCTGTCTATTTGTCAGTTACCCGACCTTTGTTACTAAACTCCTCCCACAGTTTTGGTGCCAGGTGGGAGTGTGGGGCACCGTTGGAAAGCCCAGGCTTTGGAGATGGTTTTAGGCGAGTTTAGTGGAAATCAGAGACACTTTTGTTTAATACAATTTTCGGCAGAACTTTCGGCAGAACTTACAGTATGTAGTAAACGGGAGCGAAAAAATTGCCGTTTGGGGCAGAAGGAGGCCTCCGATCGAAAAGGTGTATGGAACGAAAGTTGTTCGCAGCTCCCCAAAATGGGGGTACGGATGAGGTCAGATCCAAAATCGTATGTAATTTAGCGGCCGAAATCGTGGTCGCCGATTAAATGAGGCACAGGGAGGTCGAGGCCGGTGGTTATTGTAGAAGTAGTATTGTGATGATTGTGGTAGTAGTGATTGATGATGGTGATTATGGTAGGAGAATTTAAACCCGGGCAACGCCGGGTACCCCTCCTAGTATATATATATATATATATATACACAGTATATATATATATATATATATATATATATATATATGCACATATTTAAGCAAATAAATATACTAATTATATATTAATATAATCATATACTGTATTATTTTTATTAATCTCACCACCACACCCCCAATGAAATTAATTAAAGTATATATGATCCACCGGGATTCGAACCCGGGTTATCACACACATATTTTTGCCACCTTAACCATTACACCACCAGGACGGTTAAAGGTTTATGCACACGCCTACGACTTATTATCCATTCTCGAATACTGGATATTAATCTAATCATGTTAATATTCCCAACCGCACTATGGTAGCCTACTGTTTAAGTGAGAGGAAAGAATATTCATGGGGCACAGATCATATAGACCGGCCTCTCGAAGAAATATCCCTAAACCTACTAATAATGTTATTGTTATTAATCTCACCACCACACCCCCAATGAAATTAATTAAAGTATATATGATCCACCGGGATTCGAACCCGGGTTATCACACACATATTTTTGCCCACCTTAACCATTACACCATTATATAAGAAGCGTATCTTCAACGCATTTACGTTTTCCTTTTCATATGTTTTATTATTTTGGCATTGCATTCTAAAGGAAGACATGTTGTTTTGCTCACTTTCAGGCAAATAACATGCTGGTATATTTTGAAATATAAACCTAGGTCTTATAACACTTCGTTTGTGCATTTTGCTATTTAGTTTTAATGTTTTGTCAAATTTATCTAGGTTCTGTATTAACGAAATCCATATTAACAATATTTAGTTTTCAAGACCTTCTAAAGAAAGAAGGGTTTAAGAGATAAATAAAATTGGAAGGCAATTGTGTGACAGTAAAACAATAATCAGTGTCTGAATAATTATGAACCCTTAAGGGGAGATTTCCACTTGAGGGATTTTTTTCTGGACCCGTTTCTCCTCATGTTTAGCCCCATTGCTTTTGAGATTTTAAGACGTTCGCCCTAGTAGTTTAGAAATGTTAAGACATTTTGCCCCATTTCTGTCAATTTTAAGACCTTTCGTGCCATTAAGGTGTCGATTTTTTCCTGGCGAGCGATAGCGAGCCTGTAATTTAAGAGCAACCGGCCTCCGGCCGGGAAATTTGTCTACCAAAAAATGTACAAATTTATCTTGAAAGGTGGTCTAGGGGGTGTAATTTTAAGCTTGATGAATACGTAGGGAACAAACTAAATACCTCCCCTTAAAGAGAACCCAGTAACGCATACCTTCCCAGCATATTCATATTCATTAATCAAAGCAATAAATACAATAATAGTTTTCTAAAAAAAGTTACCAGAACGACAAATAATACTAAAATGTGCCATACTATGACTAATGCTAAGTACAAATACCACTTTACTAAAGATTAACAAAAAAGCCAACACCGAAGCTCAAGTATAAACAAATGAACATTTTAATCAAGCAACCAGGAAACTGAAGTTTATATATCCTGTAAATAATTGAGTTACCTAACCCCCTTAGTAGCTGAATATCTCATATCATATTCATGATAGTCAACCCCTTGTATTTCACTAAGCCCCAGATTGTGCACGCTAATCAACTACTGAAGTAGCTTCAGTAAGCCAAACTCATACAATAACCAAGTTAAACAGCTTCACTCTATAAAATGATATAATGAATACATACAAGTATGAATATACAGTATACAATAACACAATAAATAAAAAAAGTTGTAGCGCACTAGCTCCACGTTAATCAGAGCCAAAAGAAGGCCGGAACCTAGCCAAGGTGGAGTATATCCCCATTACGTCGAACCCTTCCATAACCCGAGAGAGAGAGCGCGGCCCTAGGACCTCTCCCGCCGCCTGTTACCTTGCACTCTCCCTGCCTTACGACTCCGGCCCAATCGAGTTATTTTTTAATCTACGAGCTTCCCACGAGTACGACGCCGGCCAGGTGGAGATGGGGGGCTACCTGGAGGGGTGGTTGTGGTGGTAGGGGCTTCTAGTCATATGGTGGTGTCGTGGTAGTAGACTGTGGTACGTTTGGGTTGTGGTAGTAGGCTGTGGTATGTTGGTGCAGTTGTACCAATTAGTTATGGTGGGGTGGTGTTGTTGTGATAATGATTGTGGTGGTCCTTGGGTTGTGGTAGTAGATTGTGATATATTGCTGCTGTTGTAATAATGGCTTGTGATGCGGTGTTAGTGTTGGGGTAGTGATCGTGGTGGTTCTGAGGTTGTGGCAGTGAATTGTATTACGTTGATGGTGCTGTGATTGTTGTTAGTAGTGGTGCATGGTTTATGATAGTCGTTTGTGGTGATTTTGGGGTTGTGGTACATTGGTGGAATTGTGGTATTTGGTTGTGAAGGTGCCGAGGTTGTGGACAGGTGTAGTAGTTGGTTGTGGTGGTGCCGATACTGTGGAGAAGTGTGCTAATGGTTTGTCGTATGCTGGTTGTATTGAGGGTGTGTGTGTTGGTGATAAGATGCAGAAGCTTATCATTCGTTGATAATGTTGTGGTAGTGCCAGGGTTGTGGTTAATGGTATTGTGGTGGAAGTTAACATTACGTTAATTGCTTTGCAGTGGACGATAGTGCAACATTTATGAACATGTGGTAGAGGTTGATGGTGGTATGGTTGACGATAGTGAATTGTTAATGATATTGTGGTAGAGGCTGGTGGTGTTGTGGTTGACGATAGTGAAACGTTAATAGAGTTAAAGGTATATTATTGAAATATTGTTCTTGCGTTGGTGAGATTATGAAATTCTAACTCAGAAATATTCTAAGACCCCCTATGTTTCTCATTATGCAAATCAACCTTTTCAATACGAAAGGCTCTTCCTAAGCTGAATACATTACCTAGTGGTGGACGGAACAAAATATTAGGCGCAATAGGTTTGGGCCAAGTATAGAATCATATAAGGTATACTGAAAAAATCTTATCTGAAACAAATATATAATGTTAGTCAATATATTAATGTAAATTACGTCATCAAATAGACAATAGGCGGCCCGCAAACTCTTTAGGTGATAATATGATTATGATGAGGTATACATTTGGATAGTAGAACTCTGGTGGTAGTAACGCTGGTTTTGATAGGGTAATGATGATAATGGCGGCAGTGTGATAGTTATTATGCGATTGCAGTGAAAGAACTGTTTAAAACGTATATATGGCAAGAGTGGTGCTATTGATGACCTGCTTGGCATGGAAGCCTCTAGATACCAACGTTTATATATTGTGATAACGGTAGTGATGATTGTTGTCATTGATAACGGTAGTGATGATTGTTGTCATTGATAACGGTAGTGATGATTGTTGTCATTGATAACGGTAGTGATGATTGTTGTCATTGATAACGGTAGTGATGATTGTTGTCATTGATAACGGTAGTGATGATTGTTGTCATTGATAACGGTAGTGATGATTGTTGTCATTGATAACGGTAGTGATGATTGTTATCAGTGATAACGGTAGTGATGATTGTTGTCAGTGGCGAAAATTGATAAACTAAAATATTAAAAATGCAAGGGTTGATTTCAGTTACTGTTCCTTACTAATTATTTGGGGAACTGTAAGTCAACAAAGTCAACCTTTAGGTAAATGTGACACAATGTAATTATATGAACAGACGTAGGTGCAATAGGAACAGACGTAGGTGCAATAGGAACAGACGTAGGTGCAATAGGAACAGATACACTCAGAAATTGTTATACCGAGTTTGCCTGATTTAAAAAAAAAAAAAAAAAAATGGTTTACACGTCTTATAGGGTTAGTCAAAATAGAAGAAAAGCGGGTATAATGATGAACTACTTCTGATGCATGTTGTTGGTTGCAGAATCAATAATAGTGAAAGTATTGGTTATACAAATTATACATCATTATTAATATTTGTAAAGTATTTACTTTTTTATGTAATATACCAATGTGATTAAACTATTTTTATACCACTTCTTAGTAACAGCGGATTGAGGATAATTATGTATTTGATAATAGTACTTTTGAAATTAGATGAATAACATAAACAGTAATTTATCCCACTCACTCTCTCTCTCTCTCTCTCTCTCTCTCTCTCTATATATATATATATATATATATATATATATATATATATATATATATATATATATATATATATATATATATACCGGTATATATATATATGTATATATGTGTGTGTGCGTGTGTGTTTGTGTAGTCAAACTTGCTGGACAAAATTAACATTGGAACACCAAGCTTTCGTCTATTCTCTCAAGACAACTTCAGGGTAATACAAGAATACAGTGGAAGACGGAGGGTTAAATACCCCTCCTATATTATCTGTGAGATGCTACCTAGCATATACAATCAATAAGTGTTGCCATCTTACTGCCTTTTGCGATTCTTTTTACATTACACATTTGCCTTAACATAGCATGTATATTTATCTCTATCTATCTATTGCCTGACGCCGTGATCCCCGAAGGGGTGGCCACGAACGAATCGCCCCCATGCACCTCTGTCCCCAGTCAGTCGACGCCCTCGTTCATGTACTTCCTCACTCCATCCTTCCACCTCATATTCGGTCTACCTCTCCCTCTCTGTCCCTCCACCTCGCTCTCGTACACCCTCTTAGTCATTCTCTCGCTTTCCATACGTTCCATATGGCCGAACCATCTCAAGTTTTTCCTTTTCACACTTTCCAGCACATCTACCTCCACACCACACCTCCTTCTTACTTCCTCATTAGTCTGTCTATCCCTCCATGTAACTCCGCACGCACTCCTTAAGTAATTCATTTCCACTGCTCTCACTCTTGGTCTGAGTCTCTCAACCAACGTCCATGCTTCGCTTCCGTAAGTCAGTGTCGGGATTACCACACTGTCATGCAAGGACTTCTTCACTTCCATACTGACCACCCTATTTCTTGTTACTGCTTTTAGCGTTCCTACAACCCTCTTCTGCTGTTGTACCATCTCCCGCACTTCTTCATCCATAGTCCCATCTTTACTGAACACACTGCCCAGATACTTAAAATAGTTGACGATCTTCATAGCCTGACCGTTCAGCTTCACCTCACACTCTGTGACTTCACCCCTTTCGAAAACCATAACCTTGCTTTCCCCGTATTTACCTTCAAATTCCGTTTTTCGCACACTGTTCCAAACTCATTTACCAGACCCTGCAACTCCCATTCATTATCACTCATCAGAACTGTATCATCCGCAAACAGCAGTATAGGTAGCTTACACTCAATTCCCTCCCTTTTCAGCGATACACCAACATCCACTGCTCTTGATAGTATTTCTTTCATGACTCCATCCATATATACAGTAAGCAACCACGGGGACATCACACACCCCTGTTTCACACCAACATTCAGGTCAAAGAACTCGCTCTGCTCACTCTCCACACGTACTGCCGCCTTTGCACCCTCATACATGCTCTTCACTGCTTAGCAACTTGCCCTCTACTCCGTATATTCATAATGTATATATATAAAATTAGATATTCTTTACATTGTAATTTGTCTAAACTGTTCACTGTATATACAGTATATATTTATATATATATATATATATATATATATATATATATATATATATATATATATATTATATATACTATATTAATTGTATATACGGTACTAAAATAATGAAAAACACATAGGAAACTAGTAGTACAATATAAACAATTTCTTTAATACACCAAACCTTTTTCTCTGCTTCTGAAAGTAAGAAAGGCAATGGAAAGAGAGAGAGAGAGAGAGAGAGAGAGAGAGAGAGAGAGAGAGAGAGAGAGAGAGAGAGAGAGAGAGAGAGAGAGAGAGAGAGAGAGAGAGAGAGAGAGAGAGAGCTACAAGAAAACTAACACACTTACTATGGTCCTCTGGCCCTGATGAGAGAGTCCGGCTGGTCCCCTCGGTATCAGAGGTAATATCTTCGGCTAAGTCAATTATCAACCGGAATGAAGCTAACAAACACTCCCCTACCCCGATTATCCGATGTCCCGGGCCCACCACACTCTGGACTGTGGACACCCCTACCTCTAGTAGGTCTTTCTCGGGAGCTATTTAGCTGATTATGATTTTGTTGATTATTGAGTTATGGCTAATTACTAAGGACTGGGACAAAAGGCAGATTTGCTTGTAACAAGTGTAACCTTTGTTAAAGTGAAGAGTCTGCCAAATTCAAGGTACAGAATAATTAAGTCAAAATTCTTGTTCATGCTATGTTTGAAGGATTTCTAGTAATAGGAAAAATAAACGAATATTAAATCTGTGATAATACTGTACTATAATAATACCAGCATAAATGTGCATTACTATATAATATTATATTTCATCCAACAACTTACTGTATAGTGACCTATGTATTCCTTCACTGCAGGCATCATCATTTGATCGCATTAATAGTTGTGTGCTTACATGAAGGAAATCAAAGTAATATAACATTATTTGATTTAATAACAACTAAAGTGCAATTGACAAGTTAATACATATTAATATATGTCTTTATATTGCTAGTTGCCGCTAGGATAATATAGACGTTATTTTTAGGTAACTGACTTATAATACATGTAATCTTAAAATGTGTCACTCTAGTTGCCTTCACCTATACTGGCTATTTTGTGAGTATCTCTAAGTTATATTATTTTGAGTATCTTTAAGTTATATTATTATAAGCAATTCACCTAAGAATTCATTAATTTACATCGAAACAGGCGAAGCTGCTTTCATCCACTGTATATACAGTATGTTCAGATGACGACTTTCTTGGATATTATATAGTAACCATCAGATGATTTTCTTCAGCTTAGTACCGATCTCTATGAATCAAGGTACTTACTGTAAATATGATCCTAACTAGCCCCTTTAACCCGCCTGTATATCACTGACTTCAGTAAATTTAACAACCGGCCGGGAGAATAAAAAATACATTTGACATTATCTGATTGGGTTATTAGCAAGCACAGTGCCATATACAATAGTTATGTATAATTCGACAATGATGACTCAGTGGATAACAAATCCATGAGATGAGTGAGGTCTTATACTATATGAATATACCTTTTTAATCAATAGTAATATAATATTATATTTCATCCAACAACTTACTGTATAGTGACCTATGTATTCCTTCACTGCAGGCATCATCATTTGATCGCATTAATAGTTGTGTGCTTACATGAAGGAAATCAAAGTAATAGTATTTTTGTAAAAATGTGTTCATATTGTACGACATGCATTGAATATATCAATAAAGAACAACACAATATTTATGAGAAATGGCTACGTAGAAATACCTATAATATATTCAATTGCAATGTGTGCATTATAAGTGTGCTAAATGACTAAAATGACTTCTAATAGCCCTCATGTGTGTTGCTAGCGTGTCTTTTATTATTATGCTTTTCTCCTAGTTCATTCTTAAGGTAAATCATGTTTCTTAATTGTTACTGTATCAAATTATTCATCGAACATGCTCTCTCTCTTTCTCTCTCTCTCCTCTCTCTCTCTCTCTCTCTCTCTCTCTCTCTCTCTCTCTCTCTCTCTCTCTCTCTCTCTCTCTCTCTCTCTCTCTCTCTCTCTCTCTCTCTCCATTCGTTCGTTCTTAAGATTTTCCATTTATGTATGATATTATTAGTCCGCCCTCTTATCAGGTATTTATTATATTCTTACGCTCCATCGTCTTTGAAAATATATGGTCTTCCTATTATTCTTCACACCTCTCATGCTAATCCTTTAACACCAACTATGTAAAATGCTGCCAAATATGCCGAGGAATTCTTAACAAAAACCCAAGTGGCGTTTTCGTGTCAAGCCAAACGTCAATAAAAATGGAAAGGAAGGGTGTAAAAAATATGCGTGGAAATACATTGAATACATTTTGTGAGAAGTTGAAGATGTGTGAGCATGTGGGTGTGTTTGAATATATTATGTGTTTGAACCCGTGCACGCACGTATATACAGTATATATATATATATATATATATATATATATATATATATCAAGTATATCTCACAAATACATGTGAACTACTAAATGTTTTATACTCTCAGCCAAGTTAGAACCATCGACAGTCGTGACGAGTGTCCATTCTTTAATCAACTCTACCACAGCGTAATAAGAATACTTAACCTGTTCTTATTTATATTGGTTGGGTGACAATTAAATGAAATCAACTGAACCCGAGTTGCGTGGGAATAATTGTTAAAATCCCTGTATCCTGGAATATGGCTCCAACGACTTGCGTATGCAATGGAATACTTTCTCCAAGTACGATTTTCCTTCTCCTTAACTTAAATAGGAAACGGTTAAGCATTATTTACCACGCCGTGGTAGAGTTGATTAAAGCATGGACACTCGTCCTCGACTGTCGGTGGTTCGAGTGTGTGTATGCCTAACTGGTTTTTGCGCTTGCTGGAAATCGAACTTGCGATCTTAGGATTAAGAGAGAGAGAGAGAGAGAGAGAGAGAGAGAGAGAGAGAGAGAGAGAGAGAGAGAGAGAGAGAGAGAGAGAGAGAGAGAGAGAGAGAGAGGTCTGGGTGGTACTAATTCCTGGGTGTCATGAACTCTTTCAGTCTTAATCCAAGGAATTAGTGTTGGATCTCCTCTAAAGAGGCCCTAATGCTGTTAAAATAATGTCCGACCATTTTTTTCCATCTTCGGGGATCAGGGGAGAGAGGGGACGAGAGACGGACGAGATTTTAGGGAGAAGGAAGAAAGAAAAGGGTCTTTTACTTGTTTTGTCTTTAAAATACTTTTTATAAGATGTGTTCCTAATTTATGGATATTTCTTCGAATATAATCATATTTTTTTTGGAGTTAGAAGAAAATTACTGAAAGTTTCTTATTTTCAATTTAGTCGTTATTTTCGTAAATATTAGAAGTGAAACATGATAACAACTACAGTATACTAAAATATTATTTTTAGTCTTTACGAATATGATACTCAACAAGGAACACAAGTAGTTAAAGAGTAGACAAGAGTCAAGAAATGAAGTATGCGCGTGAGCAAATCTAATCATCGGTTTCTAGTTCCGTGTAAGCCATTTGTCACACACGAAGCAGCTCATTCCATGAACGCCAGCAGAAACTGCGCTCAGCTAATTTGAAGCCTCACACGCGCACTCTAGACACAGGCTCCATGCACCCCCCGGGCCAGGTCAACATTGCATCTTGTGTGTGTGCAATACAGTACATATTGATTTTAACATAACTGGTACACATTATAGGAGTGATAAGTTGATTTTGGTTTTAGAAAGCGTCACTAATTTGGGATTCATAACCAACACATTCATAATAAGAAAAACATGTAAACATTTGGAACAGTAACACGACACAATTATGACACGCATTTTAAGCGTACCAGTTTTGTTACAATTTATTTATTCTATATATCATATAGACATTCCACACTCCACATTATACATACATATGTTTTGGAATTGTATAATTTCTGGAGGCTTATTGTATTGGGGGAACTTTGGTCTCTTCACTACATATATCTTTATCCTTCCCTATAAGATAGAATGATTCCTCAGTCCCTCTTTAAAAACAACTAGCCTCGCAATGCGGCAAACTTAAATGTTAATCTAATATTAAGTTTACACTAACCGAGTTGCAAAGTTTGTTCATAATCACCCCGGCTATAGTCTATCATCTATATAATATACAAGATTAAGGGGAGATATCCACTTGAGGGATTATTTTCTTGGCCCCTTTCTCCCTCATGTTTAGCCCCATTGCTTTTGAGATTTTAAGACTTTTGCCGCATTATGTTGGCGATTTTAAGAACTTTCGCCCCATTTCTGTCAATGTTAAGACCATTTGTGTCATTTAGGTGTCGATTTTATCCTGGCGAGCGATAGCGAGCCTGTAATTTAAGAGGAACCGGCCTTCGGCCGGAACATTTTTCTACCGAAAAATGTACAAATTTATCTTGAAAGGGACTCAAGGGGGTGTAATTTTAAGCTTGATGGAGGTTTAGGGAACAAACTAAACACCTCCCCCTAATATAACCTGATAGATGACTGCAAATTTGGCTTTCTGTTTGACAAATTATACGTTGATTACCCTATTTTCTTTTATGAACTGTATAATATATATACTGAAATATAATTTTGCCTATCAAAATCTATATATATTTTTTGTTTTGCCATATTAATTTGCTAGCAGATGAAAACCAAAATCAATAATGGCGTAGGACAAAACTAAATTACAGTATTATGTGTACTGGGAGTGTACTGAATCCGAGGTACGTACAGCCCATGACTCCGCTGACCAACAAACACAGACCCTAAGTAGTGGGGGTAATTTATTGATAGCTTCATTCAGTCCTGATGATTAGGTCCCGGAAAATGTATAGTGTTAATGGACTGCTTTCATCATCCGGTATTGAGATTAGAGCCAACATAATTATACATCTAATCGATTTGCTGTTGAAGAACGACACTTAAGAGGACACTGACTTTCTTTTGGCCTATAAATTAATTAATTCATAAATTCTTAGTTTCCTCGCTAGACATTCCTCAAACTTAGAAAAAACATCCCCTAGACTCCCCCCCCCCCCCCCCCCTCCCTCACTATAAATTTGTAAAAAAAATCGGTAACAAAGAATGTCCCGGCCGAAGGCCGGTTCCTCTTATTACAGGCTCGCTATCGCTCGCCAAGAAAAAATTGACACCTAAATGGCACGATAGGTCTTAAAATATATAACGAAATGGGTCTTAAAATCGCCAAACAAATGGGCCGAACGTCTAAAAATCTAAAAACTAATGGGACTAAACACCGGGGAGAAAGGGGACCCGAAAAACGACCGTCTCCCCTTAATACCAATTCCTATAATTATTAGCCTCTTTTATAACTAGAATGTGACCACTAAAGTATGGGTGGCACCAGGAAGGACAATATGTGCTGGGATAGAATTAGTGGCATTGATCATCGATTAAGCTATTATGCAAAATGTCAACACTTTCCAACCCCTCTCATACGAAGCTACTGCATGCGACTTTGTTAAATTAAGAGAGCCCACCTCGCTTTTTGTTTTCTCTTTCTCTCCCTCTCTCTTTGGTTTGTATTCATTCGGCTCCATTCAGCCTACTACTGTTTTAAGATGTTTACCCCCATTCAGGTGTCAATATTTTCCTGGCGAGCGGTAGCGAGCCAGCATATACTGTATATTTTTCTGTTTTGACAGCCAGCTAAATTTGTAAATTTTTTGATAGAAAAATTTCTCCGGCGAAGCCGGATTTCTCCATACAATGCTGGCTCGCTATCGCTCGCCAGGAAGAAATCGACACCTGGATGGGGATAAATGTCTTAAAACAGTTGGCTGAATGGGCCCGAATGTATACAAGCCAGGGAAAGAGAGAAAAGGAGATAGAGATAAAAAAGCCGGTGACCCCCCATAAGGAACTAGTATTTTGTGTCCTCTCTTTCGCTAGCATAGAGGCAAAAAAAAAAAAAAAAAAAAAACAACAACAATATAGCGTGAGGTTTATCAATAATAGAGTTCGGGTGGTGGTGGCTGATAATTTGTCTTTCATGGGCTTTATATTTTATTAGACACGACGTAATGACTCAATCAGGAAGGTATGCTGCCTGGTTGATGGGCCACCAGGAGGAATGGGTGGCGGATTAAGGGGGTACTGCTTGGTTTTTGGTCTATAAATGTATATATTTTATATTTTTGTTTTCAGTTTCCTCGCTAGACCTCCATCACGCTTAAAAAAACACCCCCTAGACACCCCTTCAAGAAAAATGTGTACATTTTTCGATAGAAAAGTGTCCCGGCCAAAGGTCGGTTCCTCTTAAAATTACAGGCTCGCTATCGCTCGCCAGGAACAAATGACACCTACATGGCACGAAAGGTCTTCAAATTGACAACGAAATGGGACGAAATGTATTAAAATCGCCAAACTAATGGAAGGAACGTCCTAAAATCTCAAAACTTATATGATAAACGCGAGGGAAAAGGAGGTCCATAAAAAGCGAGTAGTGCCCCTTTAAGAGCAAGGAGAGAGAAGCATAGGAAGACAGGCATAGGAACACCGAGGAAGAGGAGCACTGTGAAAAGGTGAAATCGGTGCAACAAACGGGGTGAAAGAAGAAAAGGAAGACAAAACAAAGGAAGAGATTGGAAAGTACGTCAAATAGAAAATAGGAAACTGCGAAAACAAAATAGGGTGAGGTGTATAGAGTTCCTATAATATTTAAAACAATTATCTTGACTTCCATGATATTGTGATGAAATATATAAATGCAAGAATATGATGAATGAGAGTGACCATTAATAGAAAAAAGTAATGTTAATGTGCTTTGGGAAAGGAATTTCAAAATAACAAAATATATAATGAACAAAATGCAAGAAAGGTGGAACGGAATTGTGTACTCAAGATTTACATATGTACAAATAGATGATACTGAAGAGGGAAGGTGGAAGGTGGAAATAAATAGAAATAACAGATGATAAAAGTAAAACTTGTATAGAAAGTATGTCAATAAATACACAATATACAATACAAAATATTTTGCATTCGAAAATTAAAAAAAAAAAAAAATCAATGGATGGTGAAAACAAGTAAGACAACACAAATATTTTGAAGTGGCTCATTGCATTATAGGTAAAACTGGAGGAAAATCGTGCAAGTTCACATGACAAACTAGCAATGATATCACATACAGTATACACATCATTATATGGGTAATAAACAGAGCTACAGCTATAAACATAATTATGGGGAGACTGGCCGTTTGTTAGGTCTATTAATTCGTTTATTAATATATGTTTTTAGTTTCCTCCCTAGACCTCCATCAAGCTTAGAAAAACACCCCCTAGACCCCTCTTTAAGATAAATTTGTACATTTTTCGGTAGAAAATTTTCCCGGCTGAAGGCCGGTTCCTCTTAACATTGCAGGCTCGTTATCGCTCGCCAGGAAATAATCTACACCTAAATGGCACGAAAGATCTTAACATTGACAACCAAATGGGGCGAAAGGTGTTAAAATCGCCAAACTAATTGGCCGAACGTCTTATAATCTCAAAACTAGTGGGGCTAAACATTAGGGAGAAGGGGGCCCAGAAAAAACGATCTTCCTCCCCTTAATTTAAGTTTTTGTTTGCTTCAGCGTTGGTGGTACTATAGATGATTGGTCGTGGCACGGTGATCCAATCTCTTACCATTTCAAACAACACTTTATCGAAACTTAGTGCGATTTGTACCATAAAGCAAAGTAGGGCGATTGTCTGGGGGACTTATTGATTCTGTAGAGAGAGAGAGAGAGAGAGAGAGTGTGTGTGTGTTTTGGGAAAGAGTAATTATGATAAAATATACATGATTAATTTGGCAGCGTAATGTTTTCTGTAAACATCTATTTAAATTGTCATTTGACTGCATTTAAATTATGTGTTAATTTGTTTGGGGGAATATGGTACCAAAACAATATTATCGTCAAGATTGGTGGTTTGTGATGTACTCTACGTTATGAGTGTAAAATGTTCACCACGTATTTTTGTATTCAAGCTGCTAATTTTGTTCGATTTTTGCTGTTTTCAAATCCCTTCTATGAGTACATGTTGGATTCATATGATGCAATTCTTACCCACTTATTATTATAAACCACTTCAACATCTACTGATGAAATTAACAAACACTCGTGAAATTTTCAACGCAAGGTGACCAAATAAATCTATCGGTTAATCAATAGTGGCAGTTTAATCTTGAACTTAAGTAATCTCCATAGCATACCTAAGAGCCAGACACATAATTATACGACATATTAAAACGTGGCCATATGAGACTAATATGTTGCCCAACACGTGTCCAAGTGTATGGAAACGATAAATTTTACTGCAAAATAGCAAACGAAACGAATATTCGGAACAACAATTGGAAAAACATGAGTAAGCGAGAGAAAGATAGATATCCGTGAGTTACAATAATGCTCCTCAAGTGGTTCTCAATGCCGGGCCCATCAGGTAATCCCTCACGCCTCGCCTCATCTGCCTAATTCCCCGCCGACAATCAGACCGTCTTCTGTTTGAGGCCTGATCGGGTTTGAGGCGTTCTAGTAAGATTGTGGGGGAAGGTGGTGGTTTGGGAGGCGTGGGTTGGAGAGGTAGTATAGAATATAGAGAGATACAGTAATAATTGACACGTTGACACACAATCACACACACAAACGGTGGCCGAACGATATATGTCTCTGCACTTCAGTTGCTGAGCTATATATATATATATATATATATATATATATATATATATATATATATATAAGAGAGAGGGAGGGAGAGAGAGAGGTCTCAACATATGCGTAACGTGTAAGAAGATTTTGTTTTCAAAGAAAATACCACATACAGTATTTTATGTCTATATAGTATTTTGTATGCGAGGTTTGGATAAGAGTAACAAAGCGAATTTTAGTAAATTATCATCAATGTATTAAAGTTTTATTTTTATTTCTATTATTTTTGTTGTAAGCTTAAACATTTATGAAGCTAAACATGAAAACGTGTTTAGTGAACCGAAAATTAGAAGTCTAGTTTACTTATATTAGCGGGACATTTTTGTCCACTGGAAATATAGTGAAGCTAGCGATAAATTAAATGATACAAAAACCATATCTAAAATATTGCATTTGATATATCTCGTTGTACCTATTCAATATAATATAGTTTTATCGGTTCCATGTCAGTTGAACCAGTGCCACTTCAACCAGTGTCACTTTAACCAGTGCTAACTCAACCAGTGGCCACTTCAACCAGTGACCATTTTAACCAGTAACCTAACCTAACCTAACCTACTGGTTAAAATGGTCACTGGTTGAAATGGTCACTGGTTGAAGTGGCCACTGGTTGAGTTAGCACTGGTTAAAGTGGCACTGGTTCAACTGACCTGTCACCAGTTTTATCGGGCCAGATTGTAGAAGTAACGATCGCTGATACGCTACTGAAATGTTCTTTGATACATTTCTGTCTGTATGTAAAGAATGGTACCCCAAGTTCCAATCAAGGTATCAAGGTTATTTTAACTACATGGATGCATGCTCAGACTTATTCAACATTCACTCACACCTGCTCAATTGCCAGTGTTTCCATACTTTAAAAAAATATATAAATTATTTAGCACTTGAATAATATTTACTTTACAGCTATTATATGCCTTATGTCCAGGATGATGTCAAATGTTAAATATATAACTTGAGATCGTGACTTACGGGTGATGACTATTCACTGTCACTATGCAATATTCATTAAAGGTGTATTTTCATTACACACACAGTGTATCTTGCAGTAATACACATGTGTAAGTAAAGTAAATATATTGGATTTTGCAAGAAGGGCCTGGAGTTCTTCCAAAGAGGCTCCAGTCCTGACGTTATTCTGTGCTGGCTTAATTATCCAATAGGGTAGATAGCCTCTGAAGCCCTATTTTAACTAACTGAACTTTGCAGATTATACACGTAATATGAAAGCTTACACAATAGAGAGAGGCAAATAATTAAACCAAATCAATTAATTGATGATATTGCCAACATATATACAAATGTGCGAATATTGATGCTATGTTGTAACTATTTTCATGACCATTGTACCTCATTTACAAATGTAGACAGACTGAAATTACGATTTATAAACATTCCGTTTTGTTAGCTTTATATACTATATAATAATTATACAGTACAAATATGCTATAAGTACAGCCGCAAAATAAATCAAGCTTATAACGAGCCAATTATATTTAATATTTTTAAGCTATTAAATATTAGAAACACGCAGCAATTTTTTTGTTTACAAACGAATGGATAAGTTAAGTCTATTTTACTTTACTGCATTTTTCGTTAAAATATATAAAACAACATAAGTGTAGTAGTGCAACAGGTGAACCTATTGGCGGATAGAAGCCTAGACTGAATACTTGAAACAATCCTGTATCATCATTGTATTTCTCATTAAGTTTAATACTTACAAAACTAATAAATATAACCTATACTACAAATGCACACGTAATCCTATGACATTTACATGAACAGGTACACTGTGATTAATATATGAACATACAATTATAGGTTACAACTCCAATCTAATTGATCATTCATAGTCATTTAAGGGGGTAGTGCTTAGGTTTTGGTCTATGTATTTATTTATTTATATATTTATTTAGTTTCCTCGCTAGACCTCCATCAAGCTTAGAAAAACAACCCCTAGAACCCCTTTCAAGATAAATTTGTAAATTTTTCGGTAGAAAAATGTCCCAGGCGAAGGCCCATTCCTTCTAAAATTTGAATCTCGCTATCGCTCGCCAGGAAAAAATCTACACCTAAAGGGCACGGAAGGTCTTAATATTGAAAACAAAATGAGTCGGAAGGTCTCAAAATTGCCAAACTAACGGAACGAACGTCATAAAATGTCAACACAAATATGCTAAACATGAGGGAGAAGGGGGTCCATAAAAAGCGAGTACTACCGCCTTAATTGAACTGGGTGTGGTCAAGAAAAACACTTATTACGAATCGAACGGACTTAACAATAAGATATATCACAAAGTTGTCTTAGTAATACGGTACACATATTTATACATACACGGCGCCTTTCGATATAACTCTTGGGTGCACACATTATAAGACTTCATTAGAAAAGTAATGAAGAGGCGATTCCCCTCTTCACAAAGGAAAGGAAACTGAACCTTATAGCTATGGGCCATTAAGGTTCATTATTCCACATCCCAGATGAGGTATATCCCTGGATCTTTTCATCAGGGGGGAGATAATGAAGATTCTTATTTAACAGGATCCTTTAATGAGGCCCAAATCTCGGCCTGGATTAGAGCACAAATGATTTTCATTAATTCAATCTCTCCCAAGGTATTATTGCCTAATTAAAAGGAAGCCTGTGAGATTAAACTGGTAAAGGTCGTTTGTGGTTGGTTTTGAGTGTATATTGTTCCGTGTTGCTCCGTGGCTTAGCACTGTTTAAAGCTTCTGATGGTGGGAATATAATTATCGGGTGATGCTCATTCGTTCGCTATAATATTTACATGTAGATTGGCTGGGAAATTATGGTTATGTAATATATGCATGGTTATCTCGTTATGTTTGTATTTAGAAGCGGTATACTTATATGCTTCATACATATGAGACTCAAGAAGAATTGCAGATGATATATACTAATTAATTTCGTATTTTATATGCATAAGAAAATATTAACTGAAATATCTGCACAAATAAGTATATTCAATGCGCAAGAACAGAATAGCGGGCATTGTTCTTTGACATTCAGTGTCTCCACAAAATTTATGATATACACAACGATTTTAATTAATATTGATATAAAGGCCAGAAGATCGATTAAATAATAAACGACGGAACTGAACATTTGCATTCAAATGCACTAGATTTAAATTAGAACAAAGCAATTTGTTAGCAGGTTATTTCTATGACCACTTTGTGATGAAGGATTCCAGAAGGAAAGTCATGATTATTAGTTATGTCGTAGTAAATTTATATTGTAGAGTGAAGAAACTTATGGTAAAAGATCTGTATATATTATGTACTCTGTCCTAAAAATATTATATGATGGCCGTGATAATAAGCAATGATGTATACGGCACTGATTACATTATAAATATTCCTGTTTTCATCGGCCAAATCTCTTGGCTCATTAACGTCAGTAATTGTACAACGGTAAGCTCATATGCAAGATAAAACACTTAGTACAGATGCAAACATGCTGATAATATTATGCATGAGCCAATGCTGTACTTTGTTTAAACAGTGAATTACTAGAGTATACAGTAAATGTCAAGGAATAGTAAAGTACAACAAAACGTAACAAAACACTTCTTTAATCCTATACAATGTCCCATTATATCGCCATATTCCCCTGCACACATACAGGTAGATAGACAGACAAACAGATTAACATACACATACACACACACAACTCTTCCTTCCACTCCCAGGTTAGAGGAGGATCAATGCTTTAAATGTCAATAGCTCTTATAATTTCAGCAACTTATCACTTTCTAATTAATTCGTTGCCTCTCTTTAAATGTCAAACTTCGGGAAAACTGGGATTAACAAATTTAATTACGGGCCCACCTAATGTCTGATTTTCCCGGTGATATGCTGGTTGAATTTAATTAAAAGAGTGGCGAGGAAACGGAAGTTTTGGCTAAAGAAAAGCTATTGTGGTGGTAACTTTTAAGTGTTATTTATGTTTTCAACGAGTTTTGAAACCATTTATAATAATAAAAGCTATTTGTTTGATTAATTTAAATACACTGGATATGTCTGTTTCAATAGTTTGACATATATCTGAAAGTAGTGGCATTTGATCAGTGTTTCAGAACTCTGCTTCTGCATATTGATGATGCTTCTAAACACGTCTTAGCATAATTATATATTAATTTGGCTGAATAATGAAAGCTACAATAAGAATTACATATTCGCTCTGTATAGTGTAAACATTGTTTCTCCCATTTATAGTCAATAGTTGCACGAATTGCTTACCGAATAGTCATATACAGTATACTGTAAATAATTATATTAATCAGAGATAATTGAAAAGATGAGTATTAACACAAAACCTGTTATCACTTTATTGGAAAATATAAATGCCACGTACTTGATTATATGTCAATAATGAAGCAGGCTTTATTCAAATATCTCGATATCTGGTAATTCTGACTGACCTTCCCTCAACTTCTCGCATGTGAAACAAACATATTTGTGATTCACCGGTGTGCTAATCAAAAACAGGTGGCTTAATTTGAATTTTCATTGGCATATCATTTAGTTAAAACCAGTGTACCGTCCTATTATGCTTATTTCAGTTGACTTTTTTTTCTATGTGAGTGAGGGAGGCAAAAGGCAGAACTGCCTATAGCGAGTGCTTCCCCCAGAGTTGAAAGAATGACAGGGCCGAAATCAAGGGACGTTCGAGCCAAAATGCCTGGACACACGGAGTTTGAAGCAATTTAAGTCATAGGAAGAGGGAAAGACTGATTCTGGGACTTGGATGTATATGAACTAGTTTTTTTTTTTTTTAATTAAGAATACGCTTTCCTGTAATATGGTAGAGTTGTTTGAATTGTTTCTATAGTTAACACTTTTTAAATATGTGCATTAATAAAGGTTTATTTACCACACTGTACAACATGTTGTATAAGTAGTATTCAAAGTTTGATTAAGAAAAACAAGTTAACATGACGGATTTAGATTTTATAATAGTTTGGTGAGGTTAGTGGAAGGAGGAAACTGAAGGTGAACGTCAATAAAAGTAAAGTAATGGTGTGTAATAGGGGAGAGCATAGGGTGAATCTAGATGTGAGGCTGGATGGGGAAATATTGGAACAAGTAGAGTGTTTTAAATATCTAGGAGGAACGATAAGCAGGAGTGGAGGTATGGAAGTGGAGGTAAAACAGAGAGTGTGTGAAGGAAGGAAGGTTTTCGGAGCAATGGGAAGTATGTGGAAGACGAGAAATCTCGGAGTGAAAGTAAAAAGTGCACTGTATCAAGGAATTGTTGTGCTAACAGTGATGTATGGGGCTGAGACATGGGCTCTGAAGAAAAAGGAGAAAAGAGGGCTGGATGTGATGGAGATGAGCTGCTTGAGGAGTATGTGTGGAGTTACTCGTAGAGACAGATTGAGGAATGAAGAGATACGTAGGAGAGTGGGGCAGCAGGAACATTTGTCAGCCAGAGTGGACAGAAGGGTGCTGAGCTGGTATGGTCATGTTGAACGAATGGGAGATGAAAGGCTTACAAAGAGAATATGTGAGTCAGGTACAAGGGGAGATTGAAAGGCAGGAAGACCCCCATTGAGATGGAGAGACTGTGTAAGAAAGGCTTTGGATGATAGAGGAATGACTATAGATCAGGCAGGGGAAGTGGTGGTGGACAGGAGTGAATGGAGAATGCTTGTGAATAGTTGAGTGAACACGTGGTCATTTGGAGTAAGGGTTCGGGCGCAAGTTGGACTAGATGATAGTCCATCAGGCGCCTGGCCTGGGGAGACGATTAATATGAAGGGTGCGCCTGGAAGTGTGGTGGGAGGGCTTGTGGCTTTGGCTCCGCTGCATGTCTGCCTGCCGAGATCGGAACCTCTCCGGGTGGTCGGTGGCCGGGGGAGTGCTGGAGCGACCTTGGTGACCCTGGTCTCTGGGTCTTCTCCTGGGTGACCTGGATGTGTGTGAGTTTGTGCTTTTTATCTGTGTTTATTTGTTGTTTTATGTTGTTTTTGTGTTTTCCCTGCTCTTGCTCTGTCTTGAGTCGGCTACCCCCAAAATGGGGATTGGGCCTGAGCATATAGATAGATAGATAGAATAGTTTGAAGAAAATATGAGAGGAAGCTTTGACAATAGTGTAATTTAGTATAATTAATGTATAATTACCGTTGAATGCCAGGTATAGCAACAAGGAAAATTAACTTTATAAACTTACCTAATATATTCTGGACACGATATTCACTTACTAACGTGATCGTCCCTCGGCGGAGTGAGTGTGTGAGTGATACATGGCCCTCACGGAATACTGTATGAAGTCATCCATCAGTCATGAAAAAGTGTGCCCCCTCGCACACACACACACGAACACACACACACGTCCCCTCCCTCTAGTCACCCCCAGCTCCTTCCTTGACCCTTAATCCCTTTGAGGGAGGATGTACACGACTGTTTTTATTTTTCAGCGACTTCTTATCGTGAACTTTGGTTTAGTTCTGAGTTAAACTTCGTAGGAGTTTTGCCACCTATTATAATCTACCTTCAGTCTATTGGCCTGTGCCAGTCGTTATAGCCTTTAAAGGAGCCCACCTCGCTTCGTTTCTCTTTCTCTCCCTCTCTCTTTGTCTTGTATCCATTCGGCCCCGTTCAGCGTACTGTTTTAAGACGTTTACCCCCATCCAGGTGTCAATATTTTCCTGGCGAGCGGTAGCGAGCCAGTATATATATATTTTTATTTTTTGGTAGCTGGCTAAATTTGTACATTTTTCAATAGAAAACTGTCTCGCCATACATTGCTGGCTCGCTATCGCTCGCCAGAAAAAAAATCGACACCTGGATGGGGATAAACGTCTTAAAACAGTTGGCTGAATGGGGCCGAATGGATACAAGCCAGGGAAAGAGGTAAAAGGATAGAAAGATAAACAACAAAGCCGGTGACCCCCCTAAATGTTGACGGTATAATGTTGCTGGAAAATGTGTTTGTGTGAATCCGCCATACTCCCCCACCTCGCTTTTCTCCCTCACGATACACCTGCACCTTCATGTATTCGGTTTCTCCACGTTTGATTATATATAATATTTGGTGAGGTGGATAATTTGTCCTATTCTGTGCGTACTTATTACCGTATATTCACCGTCTATACTAGTTAATTCTAAGATTCAAACACGAGGAAATATATGTTGTAGACATTGTTAAGCGATTGCTTTATTGTCGTCTTGGTCCGCATCTGCGAGTACGCAATGGCATTTTTTCTATTCACATTAGAGCAAATTAAAATCCAATGTAAATAGTTATTCATAATACAATTTGTTTTATAATGCTCTTTATCAATAAGTTTGTTATTGTCGCTATTCCTGTTTTAGTTTGTACTTCCTTCTTTTCTTATATTACTTTATTTACTTTAATGGTTAAGGTGTCTAAAAATCTGTTTATGATAACCCGGGTTCGAATCCTTGTAGATCACATGCTTTCATTAATTTCATTGGAGGTGTTTGGTGTTGTGGTGAAATTAATAAAAAACTATATGTATATTTCCTGTATATTCTCCTGCTCATTGGTACTTTATCGTCGACCTTAGCTCTTCTTTATCGCCTCATATTCTACATAACTCTTTCCTTTAAGGGGGGTGACCTGCTTTTTGTTATTTCAGTCCTTTTCTCTCTTTCTCTGGCTTGTATCCATTCGGCCCCATTCAGCCAACTATTTTAAGACGTTTATCCCCATCTAGGTGTCGATTTCTTCCTGGCGAGCGATAGCGAGCCAACATTATATGAAGAGATCCGTCTTCGCTGGAGACATTTTTCTATCGAAAAATGTACAAATTTAGCCTGCTGTCAAACAAAAATTAAAAATATGCTGGCTCGCTACCGCTCACCAGTAAAGAATTGACACCTGGATGGGGATAAACGTCTTAAAACAGTAGGCTGAATGGGGCCAAATGGATACAAGCCAGAGAAAGATAGAAAAGGACAGAACAAAAACAGGTCACCCCCCTTAACCTCCTCTCGCCTTGGCCTTTCCATACCACATTTTAATCTCAATGTTTTCTCACTCCCATATTTAATTAATTTATCCTTTAATGAGAAATCTGATACAAAGCCCGTCTTTGCCGGTATGGTGGCTGTGGTTGATGAATGGTCGTTTGAGTTAGTCGAGATAGACAGATTTGTAGTTTAGATGGTGACTTAAAATAATTATTAATTGACTTTATTAATTTGCTTTTGGAATGTAACAGTAATTCTTCCGTAATACTAAATGAGATGTACATTAATGCATCTTAAAATTGAAAATATTATAAACCATATGATTCTCCACCAACATTATATCATAAGTATGAAACTTTATTATTAATTCGTAATTAATCTAGTTTAATAATAAGAAGACACAAACAGAAACTATATGTTGTCAGTCATCTATTACCTCTCAAAACTAGCAAATTATTATTTTTTTATTTGAATTGAATTAATAACAAGGTGCCCTGCTATATAAGGAAACGTACATTATTCTTGGCA
Source organism: Paralithodes platypus (assembly GCA_032716605.1). Taxonomy (NCBI): domain Eukaryota; kingdom Metazoa; phylum Arthropoda; class Malacostraca; order Decapoda; family Lithodidae; genus Paralithodes; species Paralithodes platypus. The sequence continues at coordinate 23,696,956 of CM064522.1, read as the reverse complement.
TATAATAAGAATGATAATTTCATATTTTTTCACCAACCCACAAATTAAGTTACAAAAAAACTAATTAATTAAATCAATTAAACTAATGAATACATGTGTTACTCCAAGGACTCGAATCTAGAGTACTCACACCAAAAGTCAGCGCACTAAGCATTGTGCTATCAAGATAGTTAAGGTTTATGCACAAACAAATGACATATCATTCATACTCGAAAACTGAATATTTATCTAAGCTTGTACATTATACCCAACAGCTCTATGGTAGCCTTATGATTAGACGAATGGAAGGGCTAATTGATGGAGCACTTAACCATTTTTAAGATCAATATTTTAGGATAGCAATTGCATAATATCAACCTTTAAAGGAAGCATACAATTCGTAGTGCTGGTTAATTTATATATGTAATAGTTGCGGGAATTTTTTCGAAAATTATCTGAATTTTGCAATATGTGAAGACATTAAATATAGCTACTTATCATTACACCAATATTGGTAAAATCATATTATTTTATTTACATACATACAATCATACATACATAAAATGTTAAGACTGAGTGTTCCACACATAAGTGCAGTTTCAGTCTCTTGTCCTAATGGCGGCGTTCCAGACAACCCTGTTAAGGGCTGCTTCACTTGTCAAGTTCTTGGATTTGAGATTGGCGCGTATAGTCCGATCCCAGGTCTTCCTCGGTCCACCCCTTGGTGCAGCTCCCTCCACAATCACAGACCTGCATTTTTCACCCAATTTTGTTCATCCATTATCTCCACATTTCTCCAACATCCGCTATTATCTCTTTCTCCAACATATACTGTACGATAATGATTATCATTATATGAATTGGCCATCTCGATATCTTTGTCAATTTCCTTCTAGCCATTCTTCTCTTAAAAACGGATTTTTTTTCTCAGTTTCTTCTGTTCAAATTATTCTTTATATTCTTTCTCAGAGTAAGGACCCAAGTTTAGTCAACTCCTCGCCGAGAAAGGTTTCCTTAGGAATAACATAGGGGTTAGTTAGTTAAAATTAGGTTCAGAGGCTATTAACCCTTCTAGATTATTAATCCAGCACACTGAAAGTCATGAATAACGTCAGGACTGGTTCCTCTTTTCGAGAACCCATGTCCCTTGTTGTGCATAGGGGAGAGCAGTCAACTATATACCTGTACAACCTTTGCCGTGAGAAAGCAACACAAACAAACGCAACATAATGAAATTTACAAACAAATATAGCCTGGTAGAATTATTCGTGGCCCAAGTCAAATGTAGCAGACATATCTTGAAGGAGCAGGAATCGAAATATTTATAACAGTCAGTTTCACGATCGGCAATGTCGTGAAAAAGGTAAATAAACGAAAAGATGACAACAACAAAGCAGGTATATACCGAATACCATGTATGACTTAATTGTTTATATTGGCGAAACATATCAAGGAGTAGGAAAAAGGATAAAAGAACATGAAACTGATAAGCAGAGATTTACACTAAGCAAGGCCATGGTATTATACTGTATAGTTTAGATACAGGCCAAGGAATGAAATATATGGATGCTAAAGTGATAAAATGTAAAACCGATACCGTTTAACAAAGATGCTATGAATCGGTTCATATTGTAATGTAATAGCCAAACTACTTGCATATTTATTAACAAACGGAAAACCAGGCTAGATTATTTTTAAATTTCATAGTATTGCGTTTGTTTGTGTTGCTTCCTCACAGCAAAGGATGTATATAGTTGATTGTACTCCCCTATGATGTCAAGGGACTGGGGTTCTCGTACAGAGGCTTCAGTCCGGGTCGTGATTAAGAAAGACGTCTGGGGTTCTCGATCAGGACAACTTCCGTGTTTATATTCCCAGTATACTTGGGGGGTCTCGGGGACTCCTGTCTTATGTTCTTCCTGACTTTAAGGTGGGCTTAATGATCCTCATGGGTCGATAGCCTCTAACGTCCTATTTTAGCTAACTAACTAACTAACCTATGTTGTTCCTGAAGAAGCCTTTATCGGAGAAACTTTGAATAAACTTAGGGCGTTTCTCTACTACTGTGTCTTTGCCCACTACTGTTGCAGCCCAAACTGATTCTTCACCATTTTTTTTTTCAATTTTCTATATTTTATTATTTTAATATTTGTATTGTGATTTATTTTGACCTATCATAATCAACTTTCCTTTGCCAATTTTCCACTGTTTACATCATCCTCTCCTTTCACTTCGTGTTTTCTTTACTTGTATCCTTGTTCTAAAAAAAAATCCCAATCCCTTTTTTCCTCATCTCGACCCTCTTTATATTAGCTTCTTTCTATTATGTATCTTTCAAATGTATGTCTAATTATCAATGCTCTGCTCTTTACACCATCCTATCCGTTTTTCACGTCGCCTCTTTTCTATGTTTAACCATACGAGTCCACACCATCCGCATGTTCACCTAACCCTTTTTTTTTCTAATTTATAATAATATATCCCTCTTTTGTCGTCTTATATCATTTCAGACTCTCCAAAGTGAATGTTCAAGTGTATATATTTCACTGTCTTCACCGCCCTTCCCTTCTTTCACTTCATCTGTATCCATCCCAGTCCACTCTATCTTGTTCATCGTACTCTGTCCTTCATAAGCTCTAATCAGATTGCTCTCCTTCTCCAGCTTATCTCTATTATATCTTTACTAAAATCCATTTAGCATTATTCATGTTCTACTATCATCACCGTTAATTCCTTATGTTACTTCATCTATATTCTATTTTTTTCTATCTTCACTTCCGCCAAGCTGTTCTCCCTACCCATTCCGTTCCCTCTCTTGTCTCATTACCTATTTTGCAACGTCGTTCCATTACATAATTATCGTCAAATTCCATTTTCCATAATCTCCTTTGTTACTACCTGCGCCATTTTGTCCTCCATTGTCTTGGTTTATCTTCTACTTCCATCTATCTTCGTCCTCTCTCCCTTCCGTTCTTACATGTATTCAACTCCTCCACCACTGCCAACCCCTCTCCCTCTGCACTATCTTCCGGGTGGTCCTGATACCGATAAGCACGTCTTGACTCAGCTGATCAAATCTCCAAGCAACCGGGTCATAATATCAGTAGTAACCTACCTCTTTGATAATTACGGGATTAATTTACTGGTGCCGGTAGGAAGTGGTATGACCCCAATATTGATGGGTTGGATAAGTCAAGAATGAATAGGGTAAGATTAGAGGGGCCTGAAGTTTAGAAATATTGGTATTAACATTTTATATATGTGTATTCGGTAAAAAGAAAAAGAAAAAAAAGAAAAAAGAAAAAAAAGGACGAACTAACATAAGTATCTTTTATGATGTCATTTGTATCATATATTATGATTGCCTATAATGCATGGCATTTATTGATACAGATATGCATATTATTGCTTTGGAAAGTATTATTGTACAATATCGAATACAGTAAGTGCGTAATCCCCTCACAGCTTTAGTATTATATCCCATTCATGCCACCATCCTCCCTCTGACTTTCCGAAACAAGCAATTACATATAACTGTGATAAGGAGTTGCTGGAACACCTGTTTCATTTGTCTGGCCTCCCTCACTGCTTCTGTTTGTGTCTCACGTACACAGAGAGTAATCCAGCCAGCTCTAACAAACACCTCCTCCTCCTATTCATTTAACTACATTAAACAAGCACACCCCACACCTTCGCAATACACCAAAAAAACACATGTTTTCACTCTTTTTAACTTTGAGAAAGACACTGCACATGTTTCTAAATACTCCCGCAATATAACTGATCCTTGCAACTGACCTTCCCGAAAGTTGATCAGGATTTAGTGGATTCCTTTTATGATGGAATCTTCTTACAATGCCAACTTGGTCATATAATTATACATTACACAACCATGCAATAACTACCTATGGCTATTAAGATTCTATAAAATAAATTGCAGTACAGTCTATCAAAGAATAAGAAGATTGGCAGAAAGGTAGACTAACAATCACAGCTTACTTTAAACCAGAATCTCAAATATCACCCTTATAGGAGGCCTGTAAGCCCCCTTGCATTATAACACAGAGGACCCACCTTACCTTATTGAACCTTTATCTGGATATCCACTTGGTCGGGTATGGAGTTTGATGTACCTTTTATCGGTGCTGTGTAGCCCTGCACCGGAAGTTCATCCGGCAGCATCTTCGGGAACTTATCTAGGCTACACATAAACTTACTTGTAGGACAGAGTTTGGTCAATATCTTTATACCCAATGCCTTGGTTCACCTAAGAGTAAATAGAAACCGATAGAGAGTTCACACTAGTCACGTCTATTTGTTGGTAAAGAGTTCCGAGTGCTGGAAAACTAGCATTTGATAACAAATGTAGTGTCTTTGATTTGAACAGTATGCATCAAAATATACCCAATGCTATTAAAGCATGTGGGATTAAGTATTATTATTCAGGTCGTGTGTAGAATTCTACGGTAGTAGTTACTAGTTTTAGAAAGGGCAGATTTGAATGAGTGCTATGTAGTTAATTATTACTGTTACGATTCAACAAATGGAGTTATGCTCCAACCTTTAGTGGACAATTAAGGAAGCCCACCTCGCTTTTTTCTCTTTCTCTCCCTCTCTCTTTGGTTTGTATCCATTCGGCCCCATTCAGCCTACTGTTTTAAGACGTTTACCCCATCCAGGTGTCAATATTTTCCTGGTGAGCGGTAGCGAGCCAGCATATATATTTTTTGTTTTGACAGCAAGCTAAATTTGTACATTTTTCGATAGAAAAAGTTTCTCCGGCGAAGCCGGGTTTCTCCATACAATGCTGGCTCGCTATCGCTTGCCAGGAAGAAATCGACACCTGGATGGGGATAAACGTCTTAAAACAGTTGGCTGAATAGGACCGAATGGATACAAGCCAGGGAAAGAGCGAAAAGTAGAGAAAGATAACAAAAGCTGGTGACCCCCCTTAAGACGCTATAGTGTTTCAATTGGTGACCTGCATAGCTACTTATTACCTCATTAACATATACAAGGAATCTGTCCAGACATAAGGACACGTTTCTAATTCATGCTCTAATACATGCTCTGTCTCGCAATATTATCTCTAAATGTTCTCAAGTTTTATCATTGTTTTCAATAACGTAAGCAAAAGGGTTAAAATACATTGCCGTAGTACCTAAATGATACAGAAACGTGAATATGCGGTGTAAATATTAATAGGATTCATTGAAAGGAGAGATACAATTAATTAGTATATGAAACAAAAACTAACTAGTTGACGTGCTGGCTAAATGAGATAAGCGAGAGAGAGAGAGAGAGAGAGAGAGAGAGAGAGAGAGAGAGAGAGAGAGAGAGAGAGAGAGAGAGAGAGAGTAACCACAAATATGCTGAAAGGTATTATAAGGTTGATGGATTGGTTGACATTATGATACAAAAGATAAGTAAATAAATAAATCAAGCAAAAGAGAGCTAATTTTAATATTATTTGTTTTGAATTACATTGAGAAGTTTCAGGTAAATATTTACAGTTCTTCATTAATACGAAGTTTCTTATTACTAGATAATATTATGAAATGCCATAAATACGTATGATAAGAATATTCTTACACATACTATAACGCAAATATTATGCAGCAGGTAGACGAACACTGATTAATTCATGGTACAATTTACATCACATGCACTTCCCTCAAAAATTCATGAATTCTGATTATCGTTTCTTATCAGCGGTCAACCCTCGACCCTTCTCCTGCCGAGCCTCATCCCATGTTAATTAACCCACCCACTCCAGCCTACCTGAGCCCTCCTCATTAATGGTTCGCTCCAGGTGTGTTATCGTCACTTTCACCCTATGACGAGATGGCGAGCCTAACATAATCACAATACCCACCACACCCCCTGGACCAAAACACGAGAAAACTCCATTAAACTCGTACGCAATATGGATGACTATCATACATCGAACGGTGAAACTTTTGGCTAGCGCTGATTACACCGTGAGCCCTAAGACGCTTCCTCATGTATTTATATTGTTTTTTAGGCGTTTACGGACCTTCCTGGTGTGAGTGAGATTTGCTCGTGAGGCCACAAGTCACTCAGGAGCTCATTAAGGGGGGTCACCTGCTTTTTTTGTATCTTTCTCTCCTTTTCTCTCTTTCTCTAGCTTGTATCCATTCGGCCCCATTCAGCCAACTGTTTTAAGATGTTTATCCCCATCCAGGTGTCGATTTCTTCCTGGATAGCGATAGCGAGCCAGCATTGTATGGAGAAATCCGGCTTCGCCGGAGAAATTTTTCTATCGAAAAATATACAACTTTCTGTCAAAACAAACAAATATATATGCTGGCTCGCTACCGCTCGCCAGGAAAATATCGACACCTGGATGGGGGTAAACGTCTTAAAACAGTAGGCTGAATGGGACCAAATGGATACAACCCAGAGCAAAACAGAAAAGGAGAGAAAACAAGCAGGTCACCCCCCTTCATTAAAAGAATATCAGCTGTTATCACTACGCCAGCTGTTCCAGAATCTCATACAAACTATATATTGAACGTCCTTGTTGTCTCCTGAGTCCTGGCTCATATTTTGAAACCTTGCAAACTGATTCAGGGTTAATAACTACATGTAATAATCGAAAATTTGGATTGATCGTCGGTTTCTGACATTAATACCTCTAATTCTATTATATGGGCAACCTTTTCGATAATATTTTCAATATTTTTGTAATGTCAAATATATATGACGACAAAGGGAACACAAATATTGTATTTCTTTATTTCCAAAAGTAATCCCATCATTGACTCTGAACATCAGTGAGGTTTGTTTTGGTCTGAGTGAGCGAGAGTATTGTTCTGGCCCAGTGTTATGGAATGAAAGTACTCCTCAGACTCAATGGACTCTGTTGTTAAACACACGTATGATATTGTACCGTAGTCTTGCAGTCTCTATAAGGCCTAGTTTGAACTTTTGGACTGTTTTTATTTTTGTCCTGTCTTTCAAATGTTTCGACTGAGCAAGTTGTATACATAAAGATACTATCTTAATTACATAAATGGTTCTCAATACTTGCTTACTAGGGCGGGAGTGATCTGGGCATGTGGTACGTTCAGTCCGGCCTGAGTCCATGGGAGGAAACCAGCGGGAGGGGAAGCGATAGGATCCAGGACTATGAATTGTTAATTACAGGGCAACAAGGATTAATTGGGAACGACGGGGGGTGCCTGAATATTTAACCCAGGCCAAGGCTCCTCGCGTGAAGAGATGGGAGGAGGGATGTGTAAGGCGTAAGGTAGGGAGGGGTAGAGGAGAAGTACGGAGGTCAAGAAGGAGGTAGGGAGGGAGGAAGATAGAATTGAAACTGATATTGAGGAAGTAGAAATATATGGAAGGAGATAGGAACTAATAATAAAGGAAAGACTATGGGAAGTTGTGGAGATACAAGGGAGATATAATTGACACAATCATAGATGGTAGTTAGATAATTAGGAGAAATTCTGGACATTTTGAGATAGATGAGGAAGTATTTTGTTATGGTTAAGACACAAATAACACTGACCTTATTAAGTAAATGTCCTAATTATGCTCACAAAATCCAAGAGAGTAGCCTATATTTAATATTTGTAAACTTATGGCAACATTTTATGAAAACGGTACGACATGATGGTAAGGGATAAAATGAAAACTTGTAAGAGTGGAAGGCACATCAATTACGAAATACTAAGTGAAATCGGAATAGGTAGGAAACTAAATATTGGGTTAACGTAAGAGACGAGGAGATCAGGAGGAGCGAGAAGGGAAGAAATAAGAGAACACTCAATTCCTCATTTTACGACAGACAGCAAAAACTGGCGAGGGATCCGGGCGAGTGTGGGAGACCTGGGTGTCGGCTATTAATTTCAGCCTTTCACACCACCAACCCCCTGGGCATTTCAGCTCCTCTCTTACTCTGGTCAATATGGAGAATTCTGTCTACCTCCCTTAGATACAGACAACTTTGGACTTTAATGAAGCATTAGCTGAATGAGTGGAAAATCCAGAGTGCCGTGAAAACAAGATTGGAAAACTTGAATCCGTACCGGTATATCGAATATTGCTCTGCGTAAGCAGAGTGGTATCGCACACACATATCTCCCTTGTATACTGTGCACCACCAGCCAGAATGGATTTTCACTAAATCTCACTGGTACATCCATATTGTCAATGTAAAGGTCAGTCAAAAAGAACTTTTTTCTATTTTATTCAAAGGTCTACGTCATAGGTCAAGGTAAACAATATGGTCAGTATTTCATATGTTTTAGTGTTTTTTAAAAATATTTAATGTTCACTATGTAAACTGGTGGTAACACTGATAATATGTTGACCAAATTGTATATCAATATACTTAAGGGTAAGGTCAAAGGTCAGAGGTTAAAATATATACATGTTTTAGTAATATTTCCTTTACTGATATATTTATCTTCATTTAATTTCATTAGTATGTCTGATTGGTCAATGCCAACATCAGTCAAGAGAAAACAAAATATTTTTCTCGAAAGTCAAGGTAAAAGGTCAAGGTCAAAGAATTTGGAGAATAATTCATAATATTAACTTTGATCCTATATTTCACCATATTCAAAGTTCTAGTTGCTGTTGGCACTGGTATTATAAGCTCACCAAATTTTAGATAGATCTTACAAAGGTCAAGGTCAAAGAAAGTGGTCAATATCACATTTTAAATTTGTTACCTAAACTTCACCATTTTCACCCGGCTAGTTATCACATACATCAGCCAAGAACATAAAACACTTTTGCTCGAAGGTCAAGCTAAAATAATGTGGACAATATTTCCTAATATTAAGTTTGTTCCCTAATTTCACCATATTCAATATGCTAGTTGCAGTTGACATTGGCATTATGTTCTCCAAATGTAGATACATATTACAAAGGTTGAAGGTCCAGCTCAAATGTCAGGGTCAAAGAGAATGGTTGATATTACATTTTAAGTTTGTATTCATACTACTGTACATCTTATTCACCAGGCTTGTTACTACTTATATTATAGTAATTGTAGGTCAATATTTAAGGGGTAAGGTCAAAAGTCAAGATACAATGTCCTAATACAATATTTAGTAGTATTTCCTATACTAGCTCATGGATTTTCATGAAATTTCACAGGTATATCTGGTTGGTCAATGTAAACGGCAGTCAAAAGAAAGCCAATATTTTGCCCAAAGGCCAATGTGAAAGGTCAAGGTAAAAAAATTTGGCCAAAATCTCATAATTTTAGGTTTGATCAAACATTTTGCAATAGTCAATATACTAGTTGCTGTTGACGTTGGTATTCTTATCACCATTTGTTTTCGAATTATTTTTCACAGCATATATTGCATGTATTCCGAATGTTTATGTAAAGGTCCAGGACCAAATATTAAATTTCTTCAGAAAGATCAAGGTCACCGTCCAAGTCATATATAAGGTCAATTTATTTTTGTTTTTACTAATTAATGAAACTTCACATAATGTTGTGCATGAAATAGTATAGCAAACGCTATGTTTAACTAAAGAGGACTAAGCTATTTATATGTTCTGATGTGAAGGATAGGCTTAACTATAAACTTCATTAGATAAATCCAGTTTACATATACAAAGGTCCAATTTGAGCATCAAAATCAATAGTAAGGGACACAAGGCAAGGTAATCTTGTATTGTATTGTTTATTTCCTCGAATATTGCCATATTCTCCAAATTAGTTGCCTACATATAAACATGACCTTTTTTCGGACAAGACTTACCGGTCTATAGTAAGGTCAATGATGAAGGTCAACTGTCTTTAGAAAATATAATTTCATCAACTTGGCTGCAAATCATGCAAAATATTGCATATGCAACTTCCATTGCAGAAATATAATAGATTCCTATTTAAGTCAAGGTTACAACTCAAGGTCAATGATGAATTAATTAAGGTATATTTTCTCATATAATTTTAATTCTAAGATGTTAAAGGTCAAGGTCACAGAGTTGGGTATGCAGTTATTTTCTTCATATGTAAACAAAAAACAGCACTTCTACTTTATTATTACGACACACGATAGATTCAGTTCATATTGAACCCTTTTTGGGTATGGGCCTATTATATGGGGAGCTCAAGATCAGCCGAAACTGTTGTGTATTTACAATAACACTTTTGTACATAATATGGGGGTTCAAGTTCTTGATTAAGTTAGTGATTAAGGGGGGATGGGCGCATTTATTTGCTCATTTATGTATCTTTTAATGATTTGTTTAATTTCCTCCGTAAACCTCCATCAAACTAAACAAATAAAACACTCGCCCAAGACCCTCCTTCAAGATAAATGTGTACTTGTTTCGGTAGAACAATTTCCCGGCCAAAGGCCGGTTCCAAGTAAATTACAGGATCGCTATCGCTCGCCAGGAATGAATGAACACCTAAATGACACGACAAATCTTAATATTGACAAAAATGGGGTGAAAGGTCTTAAAATTGCCAAACTAATCGGCCGAACGTCCTAAAATCTGAAAACTAATGGGGCTAAGCATGAGGCAAAAGGATGACTAGAAAAGCAACCCTTCTCCCCTTAAGTTTATGATTAAATAATGAGCCCACTTTATTGAACGCTATATACAGTAGCTATATATGTCTAACGATATTGTTTTTCTGATCACGTATCTTACATCCATTATCATGTTAAAATATCACAGAGGAGTTTAGGAGACGGGCATGCAAAGATAATAACAAGAAATGCTAGACACGGTCATTTAAGAAAGGGACAATATATATAAGTTAAACTGGTAAGAAATGGCTAATGCTTGACAAACTACAAGCAGACAGAAGAGCAGACACACAGACATGCTGTAAGATAAATAGATACACAGACGGGAAAATCCCTCATGCATGCTTATATCTCTTTAAACTCAAAGTGCGTGCATTCTTGAGCAGCCTAAGTTGTACTTTGTGCGTGAGTGTGTGAGTGTGAGTGCTTACGTGCATGTATACTTGAGCATGTGTGTGAGTGTGGTGCCTGCGTGTGTGTGTGTTCGTGGTTGTGTGTGCTCCTCTCCCTCGGCACATCCCGCGCTGGGCCCGTCGATAGGAGATTTACAAGTCTGAAGGGTTAAAGACCTAAGATTTATTTTGTCTCTGGCTCACAGGGGGGGTTAAGTCCCGCGATGTTATCACTCTCCTGCCTCTAACATTTACCGGGACCTGATGATTTAGCGCCTTGGGTTCAGAGATTTATGCCGTTCCCCGCGCATAATGTGACCCCGTATATCTCGACCAGCGCACAGCCTCCCACCACCACCACCACCACTGCCCTTGATCACCCTCCCATTATAGCACGTACTCCAGATGCAAATGAAGGAGAGAGAGAGAGAGAGAGAGAGTTAAACAAATCAAATTAAGAAAGAACTGTACGATACAGTAAGGAAGAACAAAAATACGAACATGAAAAGAAAAAGGAGATATATAAAAGAAGCAGAGAAAGGCGAAGCAGAAGTAGAAATAGAAGAGTATGACTGATGGAGGTTAGTGCCTTACGTTATCGGTGGAGGACTCAGGATTCATGCAAACTTGGATCTTTTGTGTGAGGTCGGCCGCGGTTGAATTCGGTAAAATGAGGTGAAGGCGGTGTTTGATCACGACACACCACCGCCAGATCGATCACACACAACCACACTTTCACTCCAGATTTGACTTGCAGAGTGTGGGGGGGGGGGGGATTCTACATTTCCAATGATACTTTAGGAACTTCACAACGATACAATAATTTAAATAATAACAATTTAGTAATGTTATTGGTAGTCACTATTACTACTGCTACTACTACCTCCAATATAACAACAACAGGAACAACAACAACAACAACAACAACAACAACTACAACTACTACTACTACTACTACTACTACTACTACTACTACTGCTACTACTACTACTATTTCTTCTACTGCTACGATTAATATTACTCAGCCTGAGAGCGTGTCATCTCTGGACCATAGACAGGGTCTGAACAGTCATCAATGTAGTAATGAGTAATGCCCTCAACACCTTCTTTGCATCAGTTTTGAGTAATGAGCAATGCAACAAATGAGTAATGCCCTCAATACCTTCTTTGCATCAGTTTTTACAACAGAAGACCTCAGTGATATCCCTACACCATCGCCGATTCAGATTGATAATTCAGATGTTCTAAGCAATATCACCGTTACAGAGAGAGAATATTGAATTGTTTAGATAAACTCAAGGTAAATAAAACGCCTGGACCTGATACAATCTCGCCTAGAGTTCTAAAGGAAGCTAAGGATGAGCTCTCCAAACCACTGACATTACTATTCAATAAATCCTTGCAGTCTGGAACTATGCCTGATCAGTGGAAGCTAGCCAACCTAACACCGATATTCAAAAAAGGCAGCAAATCCCTACCCAGTAACAATCGTCCAATTAGCTTAACCTCAGTTGTATGTAAAATGCTAGAAACGGTCATACGAGACAGACTCTTAAATCACTGAGAGGAAAATAACATACTTAAAGATACTCAACACGGCTTTCGTAAAAAACGTTCCTGTTTAACAAACCTCTTAGACTTCTTCCACGATATCCTCAACCTCTACGATGAGAGTAAAGCTGTAGATATTATATACCTTGATATTCAAAAGGCCTTTGACAAAGTTCCCCACAAACATTTACTGCTAAAACTAAAAGCGCATGGAATACAAGACGGTGTGTTGAAATGGATAGAAAATTTGCTCAGCAACAGAAAGCAAAGAGTAGTCATAAACGGTAAGGCATCTAAATGGACCAATGTAAGTAGCGGGGTACCCCAGGGATCGGTACTAGGACCAATTATTTTTCTAATTTACATCAACGACATAGATGAGGGTCTCACCTGTACAATCTCAAAATTTGCTGACGATACAAAAATTGCAAATAGCGTGCTCTCAAAAGAACGTTTTTGACGATATGCAACACAATCTAGATAAATTGTCATGTTGGGCCCAAATTTGGCAAATGAGTTTCAATGCGGATAAATGTAAAGTACTACATATCGGATACCTAAATGAGAAAGCAAACTATTCGGTGAATGGCACTCAGCTTAAGAATGTAAGCAGAGAAACCGATCTGGGAGTAACAATATCGAGTAACCTAAAACCGAGTCAACAATGTTCAGAAGTTGTTAAGAAGGCAAACAAAATAATTGGCTTTATAGGCAGGTCATTTGAGCATAAATCCAAAGAAGTTATCCTAACCCTTTACAATTCCTTAGTCCGCCCTCTTCTGGAATACTGCGTTCAATCCTGGTGCCCTTATTACCGAAAAGATATAAACAAGCTAGAACGAGTTCAACGTAGAGTTACCAAAATTATTCCTAGCCTAAAGAACAAACAATACGAAGAGCGTCTTAGAGAATTAAATCTATTTCCTTTAACCCAGCGCAGATTAAGAGGTGACTTAATTCAAGTGTTCAAAATCATCAAAGTCATCGACAATATGAACTGTAGTAAGTACTTCACTATCGACCAATTTAATTACATGCGGGGAAACGGTTGCAAAATTATTGGTAAATCTTTTAACTCGCACGAATCTAAGAATTTCTTCTTCAATCGAGTTGTCAACTTGTGGAATGGGCTTCCCTGAAACGTTATAGACTGCATCACCGTTGATTCATTTAAACTTCGCCTAGACAAATATCTCGCATCAAACCCGCGACTGACTGCGTTTGTAAATGAATAACTTTATTTGATCCCCCCCTCAGTTACTAACCCATCTGTCCTCTACTAACTTCCTAATCCTGCCACGGACATTAGTTCCAGGGCAGTAATTCCCTTTCCAATGTTCCCTTACCCCCACTAAACCACTGTTTGGACACTTGATCCTCAATGTTTTGGAGGACAAGCAACCTAGAAGGGTCACTAGACTGTTGTTGCTTGATTTCCTGTGTACTCCTTTGTACTAATGTACAGGACCATAGGGCTATAGTGTTGCTTCCCGTTCCGGGGCTCGCAGTCAAACTCATCCTCGTGTTTATGTTTTGTGTTATCCATAATCTAATACAATATACTGTACACCATAGCTATTACAAATATCAGATGCTACTCTATTCCTAGACTCTATACTAGGCAACCTCAATCCAGTTGCATCCTGATGCGACTCTCTGCCACTACTGCCTCATAGTTTATTGGCTATTGGCTATTGTCGTTGGTTTCGGTGCAGACAGTCTTGTGCCCCTTAAATACAGCAGTGCTGATCTGAGCAAAGAGAAAGATAGGCGGCACCTCATTTAGGCCAATACTTGACTCCTGGATTGTTGCTTCTTCTCTGCAATAGTCGCTGCTAGCCTAGAATAGAAGCACTTAGCTCTGGGTCCAATCCATCTAGATGTGGTGAAGCAAAGTGAGGTAAAGCTGCCTTGTTGAATATATCGGATCCTTTCCCCAAATGCCCTGATCTGTTCTTGTTCACTCCTCTTGTGAGCAGCCTCTAGAGACAGCTTGCTGTAACTAGTGGTCATTGAGTCTAATATTCTTATGTCGAAGAACTCTGGCACTAATGTTCATCCGTGTTTCATTCGATGTGTTAGCCGACCTGTGCTGCAAAATCTCACCGTCTATAAGCTACTCTGATGGTTGATTGACACGCCACATCATGAACACACTTCCTTTAGCATGTTCGCCGTTAAGTCTTTCTCTTCATCGTGCCTGATGCTGGAAATGGTCACAGTTCCTGACAAATCAACAGCGATTCGTCTTCGTGAAATGCAATCTAATATACATATATAATAGATATTCACGGTGATATACTAGGCAAAGTAGAGCTCTACTTGTATATCTACTGCTTATCTTCAAGACTTTATTTTAATTTGTATGCTGTTGTGAGTTAGTAACCTATAATTGTGATAGCCAGATAGAGAGGGTTTACTTAGCTTAACACGTTGTACTCATTTACCAACTATCGCTTAAAGGGGGGTCACCGGCTTTTTTATCTTTCTCTCCATTTCTCTCTTTCTCTGGCTTGTATCCATTTGGCCTCATTCAGCCAACTGTTTTAAGATGTTATCCCCATCCAGGTGTCGATTTCTTCCTGGCGAGCGATAGCGAGCCAGCATTGTATGGAGAAATCCGACTTCGCCGCAGACATTTTGCTATCGAAAAATGTACAAATTTAGCTTGCTGTCAAAACAAAGATATATATATGCTGGCTCGCTACCGCTCGCCAGATACATATTGACACCTGGATGAGGGTAAACGTCTTAAAACAGTATGCTGAATGGGGCCGAATGGATACAAGCCAAAGAGAGAGGGAGAGAAAGAGAAAAAAAGCGAGGTGGGCCCCCTTAATAGAAGAATGGCCAGCTGAGTGTTATGAGTGCCAGCTGAATTGATTTGCGCCTGCTGGGATCGATACAAGGCTTATAAATTTAGTCAGTAACACGAACAGCTTCACCCTGAGAACGCATAAAGCAGCTTTCCTAGTGTTATAATAATACATAATATTACATTGTAGTACACTGCTTACACGTATTGGTGTTATCTTATACACATCGGTACTGATTTATGAACTTCTGTGTATAACGTTCAAGAAAAACAATGGCTACTATTTCCAGCTATCCAATTAACAACATTTAAAGAACTCACGCTGCGTATAGTCATTAAACTAACTCATCTTCAAGGACTTGTATGTTGTAATCTAATATACAATGAGACAATGCTGTAGTTGTTTTAAACACTCACATTTTAACTGCCTTTGAAAAAATATATACAGGTAAATGCTTAAATGGTTATCTATATATATACAGGTAAATGCTTAAATGGTTATCTATAATTATATACAGGTAAATGCTTAAATGGTTATCTATATATATACAGGTAAATGCTTAAATGGTTATCTATATATATTTGTTTTAAGTTTATAATCAAAGAAATACATGATATACAGAAAATGTACCCTACTTAGACTAAAATCACTAAATGAAGGACACAATAACTCTTAATGAAAGAAAGTTGAGTAGTGGATGTATTTTGCTAGGAAATATTTCTATCAAATTAGTATTGGTAATTTTGTACAGTGTGACAGCCAAGAGTCTTAGCATGTATGTATTATTATTTTGTGTTCTTACATTTTTTCTTTGATATACTGTGTTGTTTTATAGCAAAAACTGCACGATATTAGTATTTACCCATTATCCAACAATCTATAGACTAAACACGGCCCCCACTAGTAGGGAGGGCTATTAAGAACAGGAGAGTGTAGGATTAAAGAGGATAAGTGGGGAAAAGTAAGCTCTATTTGGCAATAACTGTTTTCTGTGGGATATATATTTAGTTGAGGGGGACAAGCCCCCCTCCCCCAGGATGTATTGACATTCTTATATATTTCAACAGTAGTAGGTACAAACTCCCTTATAATACATTTCCAACAGTGCAGACATACTGTATAATACATTTCCAACAGTGCAGACATACTGTATAATACATTTCCAACAGTGCAGACATACTGTATAATACATTTCCAACAGTGCAGACATACTGTATAATACATTTCCAACAGTGCAGGCATACTGTATAATTATACCAATGTATTATGTGATATGACAGTTCCGTAGGCCACACACAAATCTATGGATCTCGCGGCTGTCAGACCGTAATAGCTTACCTAATTATTAAATAATGACAAACATAAAGTCATACAATGTACAATATCCGACAAATACGCAATATCCGAATATTTCTCGAACGTATGGTATGCTGTAAAATCATATATAAAATGTGTACAGTATATATATATATAGTTCGTCTGAATAATTTACAGTCAATAGGGTACATAATATTAATTACAAGACAAGCAGCATATACACCATTCCATTTTCAGTTTCAACCTCATCAATTCATATGCATATGTTGCTTAGAAAACCACTCTTCATCGCATTTCAATATGTGTACAGTAAAACAATATTCTCCCTCCCTCATCACTTTACCATTTGACATCCCCTCTTTCTTTCTCCTATTCTTTCACTTTGTACCCCGACCATCCTCCAGCCTCATTACTCCTCCTTACACCACCTTTCGTACACACCTGTTATCACACTTACATTTCTCCTCATCTGAAGTGGTTTGTCTCAATACTCGTCTCTTTACACCGTTTTACCTTATTTTTGTGTTCGTCATCAAGTAGAGTTACGATTAATTGTTTTACCTATTCTCTCTCTCTCTCTCTCTCTCTCTCTCTCTCTCTCTCTCTCTCTCTCTCTCTCTCTCTCTCTCTCTCTCTCTCTCTCTCTCTCTCTTACTTTCTTACCAAATTACCTCATTTCTCTTAATATAAATTACATGTATTTTTCTGACTAAATGTGTTTTCTATTTGACATACTGTTTTCCCTATGACTTATCTTTTTCCAGTTCATTTGGTTTAATTTTCTCCCTGCTTTTTTGTTTCTTCTATATTCTAAATACTCCCTCTCGCGTATAGGCTGAGAGCCTGTACTGTACATTCAACCGCTAATCATTGTACGGTGAAGCCTGTGAGGTCTCGTTCCAGTCTAGAAGGTGAGACATGTGAAGCACTTTTAGCTGAAACCAGCCCCTGCCATCTTGGCTTCGCAGGATGCATGGGGCTTAGTTGCCTGCTCATGGATCGAAGCAGCCCCATCTCTGAAGCTTCCTCGCTCCAGTGCTTCACTGTCTTACCTCCTAGACTCGGATCCTCACTCTCAGAACGCCACCTATTGAGCAATTAACTCACTAGGCATTGTCCCCCTGTAACATATTTTGAATATGGGAATATTCATACAGTGCTATTTAATCAGGGAACAATGAGGGTATTTATTTGGCATTTCGGTAGGCTTTGTGGTAATGCACTGACACTCTAGATACAGCATAAACTCCATCCCAATAATATCTTCCCATTGACATATCGGGATTCGAACCCGGGTCCATTGGATTACCAGTCCAGTAGCAAGACCACTCCACCGCACCTCCAAACTAAGCACAGAGTTTATTGTATAATGTATTTTAGTTTGTCCCCTAGGCTATCAAAAACGCCTTCCCAGATTTTCTTCAAACTAAGAAATAAGAAAAAGCCCACCCCAGACCCCCTTCAAGCTACTTGTGTTCATTGTTTCGATAGAATAATGTCGCGACCGAAGGCCAATAGCTTTCTCTATTCGTAGTATTTTCTCACCCTCTCAGTATCATCATTATGTTTTGCAAAGTTTTATTTCATTCCTACTTTTATAACGTTTCATCATCATTGCAACTTTGTATTTTATTTGTTACCATTTTTAAGATTCTTCTCATAATTCTACCTCTATAATGCATTAATTACGCCATCTAACACTATTGTTTATATTTCCGTGTTTTTCTGGCTACCAGTAGGGTTCTTTATTTGATGAGGGATTTCTAGGAATAATTGTACTTTAAATACAGTTGTTTGATAGTATCGAAAATTAATGGAAGAAAGACGACATCGTACTGAAAAGGTAACCCTCCATTTGTTTTAATGTCTTTCCCTTTATTTTAACACTTAGGCCTAAACCCAATCCCTCGCCCCATTAAAACATCTTTGAACCTCTGATTCTTTAACACTTCAAGGTAGACGACTATTATATAATTATAACTTAAGGCAGATTTTGCACAGCTTGGGGTGTTTGTTTTATGATTTAGTCTGTATGCCTTTGGTTCATATAGGTCTTGCTCAAAATATTATAATAATATAAGTGTCATGCATGTCATTTATACCTTGTTCTCTGACTGAATTTTTGTTATATGCGTCCCATATTCTTCCACCATTCCCCATTCCCATCCAACTAAGATTGTATTCCTCCTCTTCTTTTAATGACCATTCCTTTTAACCCCTCTACACCTGCCCCCCCCCCCCCCAAACCCCACCACCACACCACTCCACACACACACACACACACACACCGGCTTAAGAAAGACACGGGTGGATGGGGATGCTCATTACGATTCAACAGCGATTAATGGTCACCTGTTCTGGTCCTTGCATAGTTAGCCCCTATCTCACTAAGACGGTATCACACCAGCGCATTTTCCTTCAAAACTCTTTCGAATATTCTGGTTTGGTAGGTTTCTGAAAAAAAGTTGTGTAAGCATTTACGTACTTATGATAATCTACCTTCAGCTTAATTTCCTAGATTATTGCAAAATTCCCCAAGAATGTTGCCAGGAAAAGTTGGCCATCAAAAATTGACGTTAAAGTTCTCATGTGACACCAACCACTGTTTGACCTCCCATGGCCTCTCCTGCTAACTTCAGTCACGCACTGCCAAACACAACTGGTTGACTCTAGATGCAACTTATAAATCCATAAAGACTCTAAGATAAAAGGGCTGAATAAAAGGTTACGTTAATCTTATTAAATGGTAGTATCCAGTGAACATGAAATAAAACGTAGGTCAATGTGTAATAACTCAACTCGTGATTCAGTCTTCGAGAACAAATATTTGCATTCTAACAAATATTTAGATGTCCTAGTATTTTCTGTTAAGGGTATAATTAACTTGACATTTCGAATGGATTATATTAATGGCGTTTAGAATACTGTTCTGTGTATATATATATATATATATATATATATATATATATATATATATATAGAGAGAGAGAGAGAGAGAGAGAGAGAAAGAGAGAGAGAGAGAGAGAGACGTGAGGTAACCATCTATGCAGGCGAGAGCACAATATGACCAAGTGAGGGAGACGGGGAAAGAGAGATGGCAGTGTATAAATCCGAGGCCAAGGTCTTCTCATTATGCAGGAGTGTTTGTACCAGGCATCTGATAACTCAAGGATTTGTTCCCCCATGCACTGACACTCGCTCTACCTCCTTTGTCTTGTGGGTTCTGTAATGTATATCCGCAAATATTTAGTTTTTGTTTTTGTTAATGCTTTATATTTTTATTAGGAACACTCCATATAGTTAGGAGCACTCCGTCTTATAGATACGTTCCACATGACTGATTTGCCATATTAGGAAATTCACTTGATTATCCATCGTAAACATAATTCGCATTTTCTCTGTCTTCTGAATTCCTACGAATATTTGTAGCAACCGGGAAAAAATACTAAAGAACTTTACCTTTGTCACTTTACATTAGTATTATTTCCAGAAACAGTTAACAACGGGATAATCGCTCTCTCGACTCTGAGAGTACGAATATGTATATATATATATATATATATATATATATATATATATATATACTACTGTATATTGATATCTATATATATATATATATATATATATATATATATATATATATATATATATATATATATATATATATATATATATATATATATATACATTCCAGTTATTCCCCTTCTTCCTTAGTTTTTCTTTAGAGTGACACCCATCATCGAGACTATTGCTCTTACCATTCGACGCATTTCAATTAATTTTCTGGCCATATAATGTGACGAGCCTTGTGTTGGACCAGATGACAATCTTGGTACCTTTGCCTCCCTGTCCTGCTGTGCTCTATACCTCCCTCACCGCGCCGCCCTGTCACTCAAATAACCTGCAATTCAAATTCTTGTATTTCCCTTTTCTTTGTCTCCCTTGCTACACACTCTCTAATTTCGTGCACAGACCTCCCGCGTTTCCATATACTGTGTTATATCATATCGATTTGCTACTTGCCTGTTACTAGCCATATATTCTTACATGCAGTAGGTTCTTTGACATTATTTTCTTCTTGGATTTTTGTCACATCCTATAGTATCTAATTATTTAAATTATTTTATTTTCAGTGCTAATACAAATGCCTCTTTCCAATGTTCTAACATAATTTCCTTCTCTCTCTTCTCTCTCTCTCTCTCTCTCTCTCTCTCTCTCTCTATATATATATATATATATATATATATATATATATATATATATATATATATATATATATATATATATATATATATATATATATATCTTCTCTCTCTCTCAGCGCAGGCTGAGAGACGATTATTTCAACTATTTAAACTGATCAAAAAAGTCTTCGCTATATGGATGCCAAAAAGTACTTCACAATTGACAAATCAAAATACACTAGAGGACATGGTTATAAGATCATTGTTCAACGTTCAAAACATTACTTGAGAAGTAGCTCGCTCTTAGCCCCGGGCGGGGAAGATACATTTGGGCAAGTCTCCTAACTGAGTAGCCTCTGTTCACCTAGCAGTATAATAGGAACCTGGAATAAGTGGACGAAGTTGTGACGTCCAATCTGGGGTTGGTGATCGGTTACAAGGTGAGATGGGTATCGTACTGGTCAACCTAAGCTACTGGTCAACCTAAGCCTTCGGGTGAGACTGGTACCGTAGTGAAAATGGTACCGTACAGATTAACCCTAAGCCTTCGTATCCAGACGTCGCCAATTGGCTAAAATTCAGACTACACACACATCCACAGCCATTCCAACGATACATAAAACACTTAACATGCATTTCACGCAATACATTCCCAGTTAAGGAGGCGCGATAATAATGAGCTTAGCTCGCATTGCGTGGATTCCCCTTGACGAACAAGTAACTGAACTGAAGCATCCCGATATTTATTTGTTTGTGTGGATTGACTACTAAGGTTAGATACAAGCAGCCCAGTAAGAATCACTAGATCTATTGTTGCTTGTTTTCCTTTGTACTCAGTCTCACTCTTTCTACACACACACACACACACATATTATATATATATATATATAGTCTCTTTCTACACACCCCACATACACACACACACACACACACACACCCACACACACACACACACACACACATATATATATATATATATATATTTATATATATACCGGTATATATATATATATATATATATATATATATATATATATATATATATATATATATATATATATATATATATATATATATATGCTCCATTGCAGAAATTATATATATATATATATATATACTATACTGTATATACATATAATATTTTATACTCAGCGGGGCTCGAACTACCGACAGTCAGAATGATTGTCCATACTTTAACCAACTCTACCACGGCGTGATAAAGGATACTTAACCTGTTCCTATTTAAAATAAGGAGAAGGGAAATCCTACTTAGCACATGTATTTCAATTCATACACAAGTCGTAGGATCCATATTTCAGGATACCATACAGGACTTCTTACAAGTGTCCCCAAGTAACTCATGCCGAAATTTATTTAATTTAATTCTAACTCAACCAAGCACGAGAGTCACTAATATATAGTATATCTCACAAAAAACACGTGAGCTACTAAATGTTGTATACTCTCAACCGGGCTCAAACCATCGACTGTCAGGAAGATGTCCATGCTTTAACCAACTGTACCACGGCATGGACAATCGTCCATTAACATACATACTTTACACATGGTAAATGTGTGTAAAACTTGTGTAACTCTCAACATTGGTTCATGCTTAATCTGTGTATGTCCTCAACACCAACCTCTACCATTACTTACTCCCCCTTTATCCTTCGCCCCCTCCTACTCATTGCCCCCCACCCCCATTATCTCCCCTCTCCCCGCACACTAATTACCCTGGACACCATATCACTGCTCAATTGCGCTTGTTGCCGCCCCAAAACCTTAATTAATTTCCACTGCCACCACAATGGCACACATGCTGGGTGGCCTACCAATGTTAGGTCATATTTCCTTCCCAATTATTATTACGTAATTAATTTTGGTGTTGCAAATTGCATGCTTTTGACTCATGATTCGATATGTACTTCCGCTTGTGATTTGCACGTCCTTCTTAAATTGCTAATTAATTTCACTTCTTGCTCTGCGATGCTGATGTTAATAATGTCAATAATAATTTAATAATAATTACTTAGAGCATCAGAATTGTCTATCGGAACAGTGGGTAATCACTAAGGTCTCCTGTTGTAAAACTGATGCAACGAAGGTATCGAGGGAAATACTCATTTGTACTTCGTCTTTGGTGTTATCTCCATTTTCGTCTGCTAACGGTCCAATAGTTGATGTAACTAGTTTCATCTTTCTGATGTAAGTATAGAATTATTTTCTGGTTGTTATACTTTAACATGTTTTACTTGTACATATAACTCCAGTGTCTCTTTACTCCTGCTCAATTTACATTTTGGCTTTAATAATAATATTAATACTAATATTAATATTCGGTTTATTTCGAGCCGGCAGCTAATTAAGCTGAAAATACACAATTCCTTAGCTTACTTATCCTAAGTAGTCAACAGTATGACTGGCTGGCACAAGAGCGCCTATATGTACCCCCTAAAGGTGTAGGATGTGGGCAGGGAACCAGGTAGAACCCAAAGGTGGTGCATCCACACCTAATCTCCGCAGCCCAGGACAGTTTTTGACAAAAACTTCACCGGCAGATAGCTGGGATCGAACCCACGCTACCCTAGTCAAGTGACTAGAGTATGGTGACTTAGTGCGCTCGGCCACTGTGATCATCAGGTCGTAGACATATGAATTCCACTCGACCTTCATCATTTTCCGAGGTCTCTAATCTTTCATGAGCATTTTTCTTTGCAAACACACAGTCTGCAGCCTCTTTATGCCACGATTCAGGCTTACCATTATGAACTGAACGCCGGGGTTTTATGGTAAGCACGCTTGCATCACTATTTAGAGGTAAGGGTTTATTTGTTGGCCTATTGATTCATGTATAGAGTTTTGTTTTAGTTACCTCCCTAGACCTCCATCAAAAAACAAAACAAAAAACAAAATCTTTAAGATCCCCCCTCTAGATAAATTTGTAATTTTTTCGGTAGAAAAATGTCCCAGCTGAAGGCCGGTTCCTCATAAAATACAGGCTCGCTATTGCTCGCCAAGAAAATAATCGACACCTAAATGGCACTATAGATCTTACTATTGACAAATAAATGTGGTGATTAGAGTCTCAAAATCGCCGAACTAATAGCCGAACTTCTTAAAATCTCAACACTAATGGAGCTTAACATGAGGGAGAAGTGGGCCAGGAAAAAAACAACCATCCCCCCCTTAAGTGAGTGCTAGTGAAAACCTTCCTTGGTATATTTTTACATCATAATTGTTTCTCAAAAAGCTCCAGTTAGTTTTCCTAAAATATTGTTTTAAGTTTACGATAGTTTTTTTAGTGGGAGAGAGAGGAGAGATAGAGAGTTACATAGTTACATATAGTTACATAGATATACAGACCACACAGACCCCGAGGTCCCTACTTGGCAGTCCGGCCTTACAAACTACTTTTTTTTTTCTTTTTTTTTCAAATCACCCCAGCCCCCTCTAGATAGAGGTCAAGCCTTCCCTTGAAAGCATTTATAGTGTCGCTCTCCACCACTCTCGGTGGTAGTTTATTCCACTCTGTCACCACACTGTAGGTGAAGAAACTCTTTGTGACATCCAGGTTTGCCTTTTTGGTTTTTAATTTAATTCCATTTTCGCGAGTTTGAGTATTATTGTTGAATGTGAATAGCGCATTTCTATTGACTTTGTCGAAGCCTTTCAGTATCTGAAAGCACTCAATAAGTTGACCCCTCAACCTCCTCTTTTATAATGAGAACTGGTTCAAATCGTTTAAATCTTTCTTCATATGGGTTATTTCTTAATGAGGGTATCATCTTCGTCGCTCTGCGCTGCACTGACTCTAGTCTTACAATTTCCTTGTTCAGTAAGGTGACCATAACTGCACACCATAGTCAAGGTGGGGCCTCACCATACTTTGGAACAGTGGCACTATTACTTTCTCATGTTTATATGTTATATCCAGTTGTTACAAACATTTTATGAATGGAGGATGCCTTTAGGCACAGGGACCTTTTTGTTTTATCTGTGTTTTTCCTTCCTCCGTTCATTGTCTCTTAAAAAAAAAACAAAAAAAAAAAATATGTACATTTTCGTTTAATAAAGCCCAATGCTCTGTTTGCCTTATTTGCAGCTGCTATACATTGGTCGGAAGTTTTTAGGTTTTCAGATATTAGTTCCACTAGGTCTTTTATTAGCGTTGTGGTTTTTATTTGTTGGCCATTCATTTCGTATTTGTATTTCTTATTTCTGCTACCAACGTGCAGCACCTGACATTTATCGATATTGAAGGGCATCTGCCATTTTTCAGACCACTCTGATATCTTGTTTAAATCAGACTGCAGCGCATTTCTATCTTCTTCGGTCAGGACTGCATTCCCTATCTTTGTAACATTGGCGATTTGGAGATGGTGTTGTTTATCCCTACATCGATATCGTTAATGTAAATGAGAAACAGGACCGGTCCAAGGACCGAACTCTGCACAACTCCACTAGTGATAGGCTACCACTCGGATTCCACTCCCTTTATCACCAGAGAGAGAGAGATAGGAGGGTGGGTGGGGATAGGAGAGGAACAAGAGGGGAGGTAGTCTTTAGTATGCTTGGAACGTCTGGTGCGGTGCGGCGTGTTGGCTGATGTTTTGATGGTTTTCATATTTAGACGGTAATTTGCCTTGTCCCTCTGATGATAGTCCTTCGTCGGAATATAATTTTATGTTGTTTCGCAAGCGGAAAATACCGTAAATACTTGGACTTACATTAACATTGTATATATGTCTTACGTAACTATAACGATTAGGTGTACATACAGTATATTGATGTTTATATTTTATGTTCGGCAAAATTGTGATTCTATGTATTCATTATTATATTATTTTTTCTCACATCTTCCTTTATGCTTTGTCTAACTAAACTAGAACTTAATCATCATTCCCACACTCTTATTTTCCTCCATCTATGGAATCATTTCAGAGATACATGTACCAAAAATGCGTTTTTCGTGTGCCACATTTCAAATAGTGGAATAGGCTCATATGTTTCTAATATTTATAATTAGATCTGTATATTATTAATGGTATTCAATCATTCATATTTTGTGCGCCCTCTTACAAATGTATAATTTCAACTTTCCGATATCATGGCCTCTACGTCTCCCCACTGATACATCTCGTCTTTTGCATTTTTTTTTTTTTACATTGTGGTGTGGAGGTAGAGGTGCTGGAAAGTGTTGAAAAGGAACAACTTGAGATGGTTCGGCCATATGGAACGTATGGAAAGCGAGAGAATGACTAAGAGGGTGTACGAGAGCGAGGTGGAGGGACAGAGAGGGAGAGGTAGATCGAAAGAGAGGTGGAAGGATGGAGTGAGGAAGTATATGAACGAAGGCGGTGCTGGTTGGGGGGAGGGGCGTCGACTGACTGGGGACAGAGGTGCATGGGGGCGGTTCGTTCGTGGCCACCCCTTCGGGGATCACGGCGTCAGGCAATAGATAGATAGATAGATATATGACTTTACATTTGGTATTCTACTCAAAAGCTGCTTTCTGTAAAGAACAAAAAACGCTTCACCTTCCCTTTGATATATATTGTTTTAAATAGGAGGGTTAGGTGGCGAGGGTGATGGGATGAAGGATGGGAAATGGGAAATTCATAGATGATCAAGCTTAAATTAGTAGGAGAAAGAAAAACGTGTATGGTTTTGTTTGTTTTTGCTTTCATTGGTTGTTTGATTCGTGGGTGCAGTCTTATATACACCACGGGTAGTCCTAATTTGACCCGTCGTAGGACTCCTGTGGTTTGTATTTCTAGGAGTCTTCAGGTTTGCATTTATATTGTCATGTTTAAAGAGTATTATCCAAGCAAAGCTAATGTATATCATGCTCTGTCGTCCCTACCTCTCCACTGTTCCTTCCTCTCCCCTACCCCACATGCCTCCTCCCTCCGGACCCCCCTTGACACCTAAACAGCGGGTGAGAAACATTCGGAATATGTAATCGAGCTCTGGCCGTGAGTCCTGTACCTTTAATGACCAGATTCAGACCGCCGGCGGTATAAGAGAGAGAGAGAGAGAGAGAGAGAGACTCAGACCACACAGACCTTGCGGTCCCTACTAGGTAGTCCGGCCTGTATACTACTAGAAACAGGGACAGTTTATAATAGAAGAATAGGACAGCAAAATTAAAGGCGCTCTCCCCACTCAACACTCCCTCCGGCTACAAAGCCGTATTGGAAAAAAGATGAAGCGTAACCTTATGGGTCAGGAAATGCCCATAAGGAAAGTTTTTTAATAGGATAGACAAAAATCCGTCCGAAAGGGAACTTTCAATTACATACCTACTGATTCATGCATATTAATCTAATCTCCTTCAGATGATCGTCGAGCCACTTCTTAAAGGTATCGGGGTATACATTGAATTACTAGCGACCACCTCCCTTGGTAAACTATTCCACTCTTTGACCACACTGTATGTGATGAAGTTTTGTGTGACATCTAGGCATGCCTTCTGTATATTCAATTGCATTCAGTGAGAGAGAGAGAGAGAGAGAGAGAGAGAGAGAGAGAGAGAGAGAGAGAGAGAGCCATCTTGTATCCCTTGGTCAGTTAAACATGATAGATCAAACACACTTTACCACCCGTGTGTTCAAGAGAAACACAGTATAAGGCCCTGTTGACTATAGGGGCCAAGAAGTAAACTATTGATATGGAACACGAATACTGAGGATTAAGGGGAGATGGGGCGTTTTTCTGGCCCCCCTTCTTCCTAATGTTTAGTCACATTAGTTTTCAGATATTATGACGTTCAGCACATTAGTTTTGGCGATTTTAAGACCTCTCGTCCCATTTTGTTTTCAATATTAAGACTTTTCGGGTCACTTAGTTGTCGATTTTTTCCTGACGAGTGATATCGAGCCTGTAATTTATTTTTTTCTATCGAAAAATGTAAAAAAAAATTCTTGAAGGTGGGTCTTGGGTGGGTGTTTTGATAAGCTTGATGAAGGTCTATGGAGGAAACTACAAAAATAGTAAAAATATACATAAATCGGCAAATAAATACGCCCATCCCCCCCTTAATGAGCCTAAGTGAGAGAATGTGTCCATATTTAATGATGAAGCCATAAATAATCAAGTGTTGTGTTTTTTCTCTAAAATTATTACTTTAATATGTCGGGAGAAATTTAATTCTTATAATTATTTGTGATAATGAGAGGAGTGCTACTAAAAATGCTTTACACGATCTAATGAATGTAAAATATTGTCAAAATATAATAATTAATTTTTATCATCTGCCATGGTAGATGATTTAGTTTGGTATTTCTCCACAACTATTACTCCACCTATCCTCCTCTCTCTTCATCCATCCATCTCCCCCCCTTCCCCCCTCCCTACTTAAAGTGCTTATGTAAAACTTCTTAAGGAACCCCAATGAGTCTTTTGTCGCCGAGGGCCTTTGATGCCATCTCTCAAGACTCTCAGACTCAACCCACCCTGCATGCTAGATGTTCCCCTATTAGTAACAAGGAAGAATAATAATGTAGCTTTTGGTATGGTATCCATAAGATAACCTTATTGATCTTAAGAATATATGCAAATTTAACAGTGATAACAATCATAAAATAATCATATCTCAGCCAATGACAAAATTATAGAGGATTTTCTTGACTATGTTGTGTGGAATAGGTTTACCGGGACTGCGACAGGTGGAGACTGCGGCCCTGATTCTCTCTCTGCCATGGTGCCCTCGCCTCATGTTTCTCACCCAACAAAAATTTATCACTTTTCTTGATGCTAGTTAACTCTGTGGTTTTAAGTGTCGCTTCGTCCCTATTTGGATTTAGAGCTATACGACTTATTAACACTGTTTGCTCTGATTATCAATGACTCATTTTAATCTTGTCATAAAAATGTTCATGCAAGCACACACAAACTCACACATGCACATTCAAACACACATCTGCATATTCTATTTACATTGACTGGTTTCGATTTCTATTGTGGGATACTAAAACTGGTAATAGGTTACGCTGCTGTAGGACACTTATTTACTCGACCCAATTGATGGAGCTTCAGTTTACAGATGGTTGTTCTAC
This sequence comes from Paralithodes platypus, assembly GCA_032716605.1. Lineage (NCBI taxonomy): Eukaryota > Metazoa > Arthropoda > Malacostraca > Decapoda > Lithodidae > Paralithodes > Paralithodes platypus. Next base: position 23,668,125 of record CM064522.1, on the reverse strand, counting down.
AGAAAATATGAACAAATTGAACATACATGCAATGACTATTAGTTGTGTGAACTCACAAGGACGAGATAAGAACGCACCTTCAACCATGATATAGTGATGCCAGTGACATCAATTGGTTTGGATGTTTTTTCTAGTTCCCTATTAGAATGACTGATTTTTGTTTACCACAAAACACACATCGAATTAAGTATTCAAATTATGTTCTGTGCTGACAGTTTGGAATAAAAAAATCTAACTTTGTGTCAGACTTCTTTTTCTATGCTTATCTCTTTTCTTGTTATTATTATTAATGTTTATAATATAGTGTGCTAATTTAAGTTTGTCTTGCGCCCGTGTATGGAGTATTGTTGGCATGTGTGGGGAGGATCACCCTTTACCGCACTTCTCGAAAGGGTAGAGCTCAAAGCATTCCATCTTATCAACTCATCACCTCTTATTAATTATCTACATTCCCTTTCTACAAACCGGAATGCTGCATCTCTTTCACTCTTCTATCGCTATCGCAAAAATCAGTGTTCTTCAGAGCTCTCTCAGTGCATGCCCTCTCCTCTATAGTGAGTGGGAGGCACCCGCCTTTCAACACAATTTCCCCCCTATTATCTCCAACCTAAGAATTAACACATGTTCTCAGTCTTTCTTCTACTCAACAAGTAAACTCGGGAACTCTTTCTCTTAATCAACCCTTTCTTCATCCTATGCATTGGACTGCTTTAAACTTTGTGTGTCCAGGTATTTTGACTCCAACGTCCCTTGAATTTGGCTCTCTGTCACTCTTCAGCCTGCCTTTCGTCTCCTTCATACACAAAATAAATATATAAATATATATAAAAATTACTAAATATATAAATAAACTCGTATATTTCTCCTAATGCTTCTGTTATGAAAATATCCAATGTTCCTACATATTGCTTCCCACCTTGCCTCCCCTTCACAAGCAGCGCACCTATTAAAATCATGCAAGTAGAACCTACACGAGGAATTATTTTGAAACGTGGGTTGTCAACGATGTGATTGATAACTGAATGGTGGCGGTGATTGTAGTGGTAGTAAGGGGGGTGGAGGGGTGTAGGGGTGGACGGGGGTCCGTCGAATGGCTCTAGGGAGGGGTGCGATGTAAAATTGAATAGTGAACCGTAAAGGCAAAAACATGAGGTGAAGGTGGCAGGAGGGAGAGAGGAGAGAACATTTGGCTATACGTGTGAAACAGTGTTAAATAATTTAACCCCCTCTGTACCGGCAACGTTTTATACATTTTATTCTAGCTATATTTAGATGATTTTGTGCAGCTTAAGAAGGATCTTTTGTAATAAAGAGGGTTAATTAATATAGTTCGAAGCCTGTTAATTGCTGAAGGTCCTTCTTAAACTGAATATAATCACTGGTTTCTAGCCAGTTTATAATGAAAAGGACGGAACCGGTAATGAACGGGTTAATGCAGAAATGAAACTTGATCGTATTGAGTGCTACGGTACTGATATAATGACCAAGATTGCGAATTCTGGTATTGTTTGTAACCTGAGTACCTTTATCACTTTGTTGTTTCTATTATAGTCTACTTTTCTTTCCTACCTTCCTTCCTGCATTAGTTTTAACACTTTTTTTGTTTACATATATTGTCATGCTTGTTACTGTAATCTCTTCCTTATGTTTTGCTATCCCTTCCTATGCGGTGCTGTCCACAATTCTTCACTTTTTTCTCAGTGGTTTGTTTTGTCGTTTTTCCGGTCCTTTGTCAGTCTACCACTCTCATACCAAGCCTCCATTCTTATACACTTAGCACTGCCACCCAGCGCCTTAACCTTACTTCCTCCTAACTTTTCCTTTAGTTAGTTATTACCCTCTTCCCTCCGTTTTGTTGCTGCTCTTGTCTTGCTCAAGTTTCATCTATCCCAGTTCCACTTTATATATATATATATATATATATATATATATATATATATATATATATATATATTATACAGTATACTGTATATATATATATCCGGTATGAATGACGACATTAATTTAATCAATCATGCATTTCCAGACCAACAATTCATATACAACATACATGGATAATTTGTTTTCATTTACGGATTTTATTTTATTCTTTTCAACTATTTGAGTGAGTAATGTATTATTATTTATAACATTATACTTGCATGCACATAGTAATACATACCAAAGCAGGATCTGAACTCAGACCGTAGGAGTTAGATATATTTACGACGCCGCTACACCAAAACATCATATAATCTAGATAATTGTATCTTCATATTTTACAGACTTAGCGTATATAGTATATGACATGGAGGATATTATTCAAACCAACAAGCATAAGGATATACATGTTTTTACAGTACTTACATAATGCAAAATATCAGACAAAGGTATAGGAAATATAATAAATTAACAGGAAACAAGTGCGAGGATAACAAATAAGAAGACAACGAGAAACGATTCGAAATGAAAGAAGAGAAAGAGCGTCAATAATGTCCTAAATAGAGTACTATTAAGGAAAAGAAGTTGGAGTAGGACGTGGAAAGCAGAATAAAATGTTTTGTATATAACACTATCAGCACATATATATGAAATTAATGAAATTGTACTAAACATAAACATCGAAATTATGAATATTGATAACAAAAGAGTCGGGAAAAAAAGGAAGAAAAAAGGTAAGGTAACGAATGAGAGGCTGTGAAAGAGGAAAAGAGAGAGGTAGATGCCTGAGAAGAAGAGTAGGTGGGTACAGAGGAAGGGTAAATAAGGAGATGAAGGAAGATGGAAAAGAGAAGAGTGCATACAAATAAAAAATACAAACAAACGATTGAGGAGAGAAGGAGGGGGACCACACAAAGGATAGCATATGAAGGAGAAAAAAGACAAAGGAGGTGAGATGCGAAGAGGTCTAGAACAGAAGGCGAAGAAGGACAAGAAAATTAAGAATCGAATAAGAATATAGAGAAGATGATAAAATACTGTAGAGTAAGACGACAAATTTACATAAAAAGGAGAAGAGGAGGAGGTGAGTAGAGAGGAAAGATAGAACAAATTGCGAAAATGACGAAGGAGGAAAAGAAGAAGAAGAAACAGAGGCAAAAGAGGAAGATGAAAAATAAGACGAATGAGAAGAGGTGGGTGGGTAGGAGGGATATAAAAGGCGGGCCCGGCCGTAAGATACCATTAGAGAAAGGCAACTTTATGCCACTAAGGCGCTGCCCAACACACAAATACAGTTCCAAGTTTCACTATTAAAGACGAGTTAGCTCTCCTCCTTTCTTCTCCTCCTCCTGCCCCTTCGTCTCTCTCTCTCTCTCTCTCTCTCTCTCTCTCTCTCTCTCTCTCTCTCTCTCTCTCTCTCTCTCTCTCTCTCCATCGCATTATCCATGTGTGTGTGTGTCTATGTTTGTATCTGCGTGGGTGTGTCGTACGTGTGGGTGTGTCGTACGTGTGGGTGTGTCTGTGTGTGTGAGTATGGGGTGGGGGGGGGGGGAGGGGGTTGAGGGCGGAGAGAGCTGTCTGTGTGGTCAGTGTATCGTTGAAACTCTGCCCCCCCTTCACCCCCCCCCCCCCCCTACCCCCCTCCCTCTTCCTCTCTCTCTCTCTCTCCCCCTCCCCCTTTCTCTCCGGGCGCTGTCAATCTCACTTCAGGCAGGTTCTTTCTCGTATTATTTTTTTCCACAGTCTTAGCTCTCACCTGTTTTGCACCTCTCATTTTTCCCCACTTATCTCCTCTTACGTTTCTTTTACCTCTTCACTTTTGACTGTCGCTCTTATCCCTTATGCTCCCTAATCTTTCCTGTCTATTTCTTTAGCTCCAGTTTCGCAGATTTCATATTTCTCTTTTAAACCATACTAACCACCTAACAAAATTGCTACTACATTAATCAAGGCATTAATCAGATTAGATGAATTGAATTACATTATAATCAGATAAAAAAAAATCTCGAAGAGTAACTGTTAAATTGTGACACCTGATTAGTTGAATATTTTGTATGGTTGTATTCTACGGCAACATATATTTTGTATGGTTGTATTCTACGGCAACATATATTTTTGTATGGTTGTATTCTACGGCAACATATATTTTGTATGGTTGTATTCTACGGCAACATATATTTGGTATGGTTGTATTCTACGGCAACATATATTTTGTGTATGGTTGTATTCTACGGCAACATATATTTTTGTATGGTTGTATTCTACGGCAACATATATTTTTGTATGGTTGTATTCTACGGCAACATATATTTTTGTATGGTTGTATTCTACGGCAACATATATTTTGTATGGTTGTATTCTACGGCAACATATATTTTTGTATGGTTGTATTCTACGGCAACATATATTTTTTTGTAATGTTTAGCACATGCTACTACTTTCAATTACCTATAAAGTATAATTAACTTTTGATTCTTTGCTCATTTCTTTATTCGAACCATAGTGAATTATATATTATTTTAGCATCATAATGGTAAAACAGGATAATTACAAATATCAACTTGTAGCAAAAAAGTATAATTCATATGAAGAACACTTTATTCACAATAAATATTGATGTCTCATTTCGCAAACTGATTTTCGTAAATTCGTAGACTAACGATAGGGAAGAATGGAAAGACGTATGTCGTTCCTGAGATATAGAGCAAAAATAGAGATAACAGAGAACGATAATAACACTAAGCTTAGGAATATATAAAGATCGCGAGGGAGAGAGAGAGAGAGAGAGAGAGAGAGAGAGAGAGAGAGAGAGAGAGAGAGAGAGAGAGAGTTAGTTGGAGAGAGCATTATCAAGTCAAGCCTAGTCTGGGTCTTAAGCTGGCAGGGGGCGTATCGTAAATTAACTTATTGAATACTTACAAATTCCCCATGACTGTTCACATTCCTCCTAGGCACTCGGGTCATGTTTTTGTGTCTCTAATTGCCGTTTTTTTGGAGGGGTCCAGGTGGGCGTTGCAGATCCGCCTGGTTTTATCTTCCGCGGGGACAATGATGCTAATTTCTAGTGGGCATTAAAACCAAGAAGATGGCGACCGTCTGTCTGTCCGGCCGGTCATTTGGCTCATAAGGGGGTATGCTTGGTTTTTGGTCTATATATTTCGTTATTAATATCTTTTTGAGTTTCCTCGCTAGACCTCTATCAAGCTTAGAAAAACACGCCCTAGACCCCCTTTTAAGATAAGTTTGTACATTTTTCGGTAGAAAAATTTCCCGGCCAAAGGCCGGTTCCTTCTAAAATTAGAGGCTCGCTATCACTCGCCAGGAAATAATCGACACCTAAAGGGCACGAAAGGTCTTAATATTGGCCAACAAAATGAGGCGAAATGTCTCAAAATTGCCAAACTAACGGAACGAACGTCTTAAAGCCTCAAACCTAATATGCTAAACATGAGGGAGAAGGTGGTCCAGAAAAAGCGAGTACTACCCTCTTAAGCTCCCGGAACCATGGGACTTTATCTGTTTACTTAATTGCCGACCTGCGGACTCTCTCCAGGCGCTGCTATAAGGTGTCGGGGGAAGGTGAGGATTTCGCAAGCACACTCGGGCGAGCTTGCACGCATTGCTAACACCTTGGCAAGCACTGTCAAGCCGGTATCACACGAGCGCTTTTTCCCTCAACATTTATCCTCAACACTGGTCTGGCAGCTTATGAGGTCAACATTTGAATTATTTCGGTTATCTGAATTCATCCACCATCAAGTCTAGTTTCCTATACCAGTGCAAAATATTCCCAAAATGTTGCCAGAAAATATTTGATTATCGAATGTTGACTAAAAAAGCTCTCGTGTGATACCGGCTTCATATGCACACACTCGCACTGACACGCGGACCTAAGGCACTGTACATACAAATGCACATGGCCATATTTAGAGAGCTTTGGAACATGATACAAAGCTTAAAGGGGGATGGTCACTTTTTGGGCGATTTTTGCATGTATTCATCATTTTTCTAGTGTCCTTCCTAGACCTCCATAAAAAAACATAAACAAAAAAAACATCCATTAGATCCCCCTTCTAGATTAATTTGTACATTTTTCGGTAGAAAAATTTCCCGGCCGAAGGCCGATTCTTCCACCATTACTGGCTCACTATCCTTTGCCAAGGACAAAATTGACACCAAAATAACACGAAAGGTCTTAATATTAACAAATAAATGGGGTGAAAGGCCTTAAAATCGCCAAATTAATGGGGAAAACATCTTAACATCTGAAAACCAATGGGGCTAAACATGAGCGAGAAAGTGGTCCAGAATACCGGCCCATCTCCCCTTAATTGAAATCGTGTGTGTACTAAACTAACTTTTTTTCATTTTCGTCTTACCCTCTGTATTTACAATGAAAGATTCCCTTAACCATCAATTCGCCTCGGACAATTACGGATCATCATAAATGTAAGCCAACAAACCGAAGCACTCATGAGCCCCACCCAGGAATTAAAGCTTTTGTGTCGCTCTCTCTGTCTAGTCTCTCTCTCTCTCTCTCTCTCTCTCTCTCTCTCTCTCTCTCTCTCTCTCTCTCTCTCTCTCTCTCTCTCTCTCTCTCTCTCTCTCTCTCTCTCTCTCTCTCTCTCTCTCTCTCTCTCTCTCTCTCTCTCTCTCTCTCTCTCTCTCTGTTTTTCTTTTGTATATGGTTGTATCCTTTCTTTGTGAGTTTGGGAATCCTTTGTTTCATTAATTATTTGCCACATCGACGAATATCTTTGCGTGGGTAGGGTTTGCGGCTACGTGTGTGTGTGTGTGTGTGTGTATGTGTGTACGTAGTTATGTATATTTGTATGGGTATCCTGCTTATCATAGTGTCATACTAGACAAGTGGAAAGAACGTAATTGTGTTAGGATGATACTGCTTTCTCCAGAAGTACAACCGAGTTATCTGCAATAATTATAGGCGTTGGTTAGGAATTCCACTGAAGTTGTTCTAACATAATTATATTTTCAATGAACTACCTCACTGCATCAATAAGACACTCTCAGATGAGTTGATAGATAAACAAATCAATATAGATATTAGATATTATATTAAACAAGTAGATTGACATACATAAAACTAAATGTTAATGGACAAACTATATTTCTCTTGTGTACTACACTACCACATTCATATACTGGGTGTTGTACATGTTAAAATGTATATCCTTGTTTTACACTCCTACCCTCCACTTTCATATAATATGTAGTTTTATCAAATTGCCTTTCTTAATCCTTTTCCCTACTAACTATTTATCTTCAGATTCCTTTTCTTAACCATCCAGTACCTAACACTGCATTTGTTTATATTTGTCTTTCCTTCCCAGTCTTCCTATCTTAATGTTCATATATGGTTTTTATTTCCGTATGTCGCTTATCTACTCCTTCATTCCGAATCTTTGTGAATCTTGATATCGTCTCCAGGTATAGTCTAGTTTGTTTTATCTTCTTCTCTCTCCTTTCCACGTACAATCTCTTTCCGTTGTACAACCATATATAGTTTTTCTTTCCTCTTCAATACCGCATCACCTTTCCTTATATCATTGAATTATTCCCCAATCCCTTTATCCCTTCACGTGACGCCACTTGTATATTCTTCTTAATACAAACAGACGATTGAGTTCAGTTTAGGAAGGAGCTCTAGATGTCAAAGGGTGAGAGTAGCTCAATTAACCATATAACTCCTCCCAAATTTAGAGACGATTGTCAGGAGAAAACAAAAACAAAATACATTGGATTCAGCTTATTGAAATAGTTTGACCTCAACACTGTATTTGTGTTATCGTTTTGTCTCTTTTTTTTTTTTCCCCCACTAATAATTGCTCATCTCGTGTTTATTTCATCCAAACTCCTCCTACCCTTCACATATATTTCATCCAAACTCCTCCTACCCTCCACATATATTTCATCCAAACTCCTCCTACCCTCCACATATATTTCATCCAAACTCCTCCTACCCTTCACATATATTTCATCCAAACTCCTCCTACCTTTCACATATATTTCATCCAAACTCCTCCTACCCTTCACATATATTTCATCCAAACTCCTCCTACCCTTCACATATATTTCATCCAAACTCCTCCTACCCTTCACATATATTTCATCCAAACTCCTCCTACCCTCCACATATATTTCATCCAAACTCCTCCTACCCTTCACATTTCTCTTCTTCATACTTAGTTTACTTTGACAATTCCCTAATCCTTTTAAATCATCACTTCTTTCCCAGCTGATACTATCTGTGTTTTATATATTTGTTTTCCCTTTTCACTCATCTCAATTGTCCGTCCTCCCCACTCCTTCTATCATCTTTCTACTGCATTTATTTACCCCTTTACCTATTCCACAATCTCACAATCCCTTTAAACCCTCACCTCCTTCCCAGCTAAATAGTCCTCCTTTCAGCTAACCACTTTCACCAGCTTAATCACCTTGCGCTCCGAAAACACCTTCATAAAACCGGGATGGGACACTAGTGACTAAAAGCAAGAGCACATGAAGGAAGGAGCTGAGGTTGGGGCAAAAAGGGAGAAGGAGCAATGAAGGAAGGCTTAGTGTGGGAAGTGGGGAGGGAGGGTGGGAAGGAAGGAAAGCATGAAGGAAAGGGTATATATAGAAGGAGCAATGAAGCAAGGCTTTGTGTGGGAAGTGGGGAGGGAGGGTGGGAAGGAAGAAAAGAATGAAGGAAAGGGTATATATAGAAAGGGAATATATAGAAGGAGCAATGAAGGAAGGCTTAGTGTGGGAAGTGGGGAGGGAGGGTTGGAAGGAAGGAAAGAATGAAGGAAAGGGTATATAGAAGGAGCAATGAAGGAAGGCTTAGTGTGGGAAGTGGGGAGGGAGGTGGAAGGAAGGAAAGAATGAAGGAAAGGGTATATATAGAAGGAGCAATGAAGGAAGGCTTAGTGTGGGAAGTGGGGAGGGAGGGTTGGAAGGAAGGAAAGAATGAAGGAAAGGGTATATATAGAAGGAGCAATGAAGGAAGGCTTAGTGTGGGAAGTGGGGAGGGAGGGTTGGAAGGAAGGAAAGAATGAAGGAAAGGGTATATATAGAAGGAGCAATGAAGGAAGGCTTAGTGTGGGAAGTGGGGAGGGAGGGTGGGAAGGAAGGAAAGAATCAAGGAAAGGGTATATATATAGAAAGAAAAGGATACATGAAAGACGAAAGGGGATAGTACTGTTCTATGGGATAAACAAAACATCGACTAATGGTTGATAAAACATGATTGAATTGAATATGCAATATCATCATCATTTTGCCTAGATATGACTTAATGCAAATATTAAGCTGCGGTACTTAAACACAGGTTAAACGAATAAATTGTGGTTACATCATAAATATACGTATATACTGTATACAGGTATACTGTAAATAAGGAGCAAATTAGCATAAGCAATGTCGTTGGTGTGGGTTTGATATATACCTTTAAACAGTAAAATCGCATTATATATATATAAGGCTTTTATTTCAATGTAGAGTTCCATACATGCTAGTAGAATAAATTAGGCATTATAACGATAATAAAACAAACGTAGAGATACAGGAATGTAAATGTACCAATGGACGTATTATGGTCTGACAGAAGATGGTGAGGTAGGCAGAGTAAAGGGGACAGAGAGAGAGAGAGAGAGAGAGAGAGAGAGAGAGAGAGAGAGAGAGAGTGAGAGTGAGAGAGAGAGAGAGAGCAAGTAAGCACAATTAACCCAAGAACAACAACAACGAAAACAACAACCAGGAAGGCAAAAGAAAAAAAAAATAAGCTGTTTGAAAACTTAAACCTACAATGTTAGAACATTTTAATATCATAGGTTAGAAAAACTAGTTGAAGACCTACAGTAGATAGCATCAGGTGGAATATAATTGTAGGACTAAGCAAGGTTCATAAAATAGAAGAAAATATAATTAACCTCTCCTTTACCGGTTATGTACTTTTCATTATATTCTGGCAACTATTAGAAGATTTTTTTTAGTTTAGCAAGGACGTCTACCAATTAAAAGGCTACAGACTATATCAATCACTACTTATAGCTACCATATATCCTTCCTAAGCTTCATAAAATCGTCCAAATGTAGCTAAAATAAAGTTAAAAGGACGGCGCCGGTACAGAAGGGGTTAAAACTCCAGGACACTGTACAAAATATAAGTGTTCTTAATGATATATACTGTATATATACTATATACATATATACTGTAATATATGTATATATATATATATATATATATATATATATATATATATATATATATATATATATATATGTATATACAGTATATATGTATATACAGTATATATATATAAATATATATATACGGTATATAATACCATATACATATATTAGCTAAGGATTGTTTTTGTATTTATTTTTTTTTAGCAGATAACATCATACTTACTACAGATATGAAAATTCGAATGATTACTACAGTTGAGCTTGATATGATTCCAAGCTTCCTCGGACAATAGACTCTAATTTAAGATAAGGTAGATACAGCTGGTGATAATGGTGAAGAGGTAATGGATCTGGTCCAAGGAGGAGATAGTTCGGGCTACGGTGCGCAATTAATTATGATAATAGTAGTAGTGATCTTGGAAGTGATGGCTGGCGAACCCGGAGTAGGATTTCGGGGGAGAGTCATAAAAGCCGCGATTAAAACGTCGTATATATGTGATGTTCAGTTGATTAATGGATCGTATCTGCCGCCGTGGTATGTGAGGGGGAGAGTGGTGGGGGATGTAAGTAGAGATCGTAACTGTAGAGGAGGAGAAGCTTCTTTCATTTGTGATGAAGAGGGATATTGCGGGGAAGTTTAGATATGATTGGGGTGTGTTACTAGGATTATGTTTGCATATTTGGAGATGGGCTTGGGTTTGTGGTTGTGAATGTTAAAATGTAATGTTAATATATTTTGTATAATGTTTGCGTATTAGGGATGATTAGGATGTGGTTGTGGGTGAGCAGATACAATGACAGTGTGTTGTTAAAGAGGTTCCTGCATCCGTGATAATGTGGTAGGTTGAAAATTAAGAACATTATCTATGGCGTTCAGTTGAAGAAGCGTTTTTGATGTTGTAGAAGCTGATATTAGTTTTTGTTGTGTTGCTAAGAGAGATCTATCGTCTGTGATGATGAGAATATGGTTTTGCACGCTGAAATGTTATTGTAGTGTATTTCTAAAGATTCTCTTGCATATTCGTTGAGGTGTATGCTATTGTGGATATTGAGGATTGGTAGCTGTACGTTATTAAGGATGTCCTTGTGCTTGTAATGATTGGTGTGTTAATGTAGATGTTTATATGTTAAATTGTGGTGTGTTGATAAGGATAAGGAAATAAGGATAAAGAAAGTGTTACATTGTTTATGGGATATATCATATGCATTGATGACCAAGATCTTGTATTAGTGATGATGGGTTGTGTTGCGGATGCTGAGAGAGGTTTTTGGTGTATCATCCTTGCATTTATGATGTGAATATTATTGTGGATGTTGAAATACGGCTGCTAAGTTTTGCTTACAAAGTTACTAAGAAAGCTTGCATGTCTTTTGATGGGGATGTTGATGTAGATATTGTAATATGATTACTGTGTTATGCTGATGAAGACTCGTTTTTGTTGAAATATGATATTCTGATGTGCTTTTGAAAACGTCTGCCTTTTTTATAATGGGGATGTGATCATAAATTTTAATATATGTGTGTGTTGATTAGGTTGTGGTTGCAGTTGCAATATGCAACTGGGACGATGCTAAGGTAATTTTAGTATTTGCAATTATTAGAAGAGAGAGGTCTATAGATATTGACATAGGATTTTATATGATCCTGCGGATTGAAACAAAAGGTAATGCCTTTTTGAGCAAGGTCTATTATTTTGAAGAGGATGATATGCTATTGAATGTCAAGATAAGAATGTGGAATGCTGACGAGTAGAGTCATTGATAAGTGAACATTCTGGTGTGTTGCTTAGTCTATATACAATTTAATTATAAATTGTGGACCTACTGAGTTGAACGAGATTATAATTTGTGGGTGTTAGAGCATGTTGCTCGTGTTATTTTTCCTTTTGATCTAGTGATAACGATGATAATTTTAATTATTATTATATGCACAAAAACTTTCATTTAGTTGTAAACTAAATGTATATTTGGTAAGTAAATATATGTATATGGAAATCTGTGAATTACACAGGCTATATTTTAAGGACTGGTCCTATCCAGAGTGAGGTTTGGCATCCTCTACGTACCCAACCTTAGCCGTTTCTGTCTGTCCCTTTCTTGTCCTACTTTTTTCTTCTGGGGGCAGGGGGCTAGGAATCCTCCTCCCCTTGTAATATTCACTTATTAGACGAGATAGAGTAAGGGGCTAGGGAACGCGAAAGTGGTTCCGGATCCAAGGAACTTTAAATGTTGTTTCTGTTCGGGCTCTACCTCGAGCCGGCCACTCCCAACGGTGTATGTGCCTGAATATACAATATGCATACATACATTCGTACATACATATTTTGTATTACACATAATTCACAGTAGGTTGACATCATACTGATAATTCAAAATTAAATTATAGAAATGTAAGTATTGTTTGTCATTATTGAATTTATTGTGTCAGATATTTTGGTGGTATTGTTTATGTCGAGTAAAATGTTTACAGGCGCTTGAAATATGCTGCAACATGTTACTAAGTGATTGTGTTGTCATAGTTACCAAGAGTGAAAATGGTCTATTGCTTCAGTGATGTATGCGGGTGTTGGCATTATATATGAGTAAGTGTGAGTGACGGCGTCGACTGTGAGTATTGTGGTTGTTCTACGTCCTCTTGATTGTTATGATTTTGAGGACTGTGGTTGTGTGCGTGTTACTGTGTGTACCTTAGAGTGTATTTTGTGGTGCACATACCAGCCCATCACGCTTGTGGCTTCTGTGTGTGTGGTTAGTGGCCTTTTTTTAATGAATACAAACGCATGGTTAGTGGTGTGTGTCTGAACAGTGGTAACTGCGGTTAAATGTTTTTATGAAATCTAGGAGTTCTTCAGTAGGTCCTAATGATGATGAATCTAATAGCACCAGAAAGGAAACAGTATGAAACAAAAGTATCAGTAATGTGAGTTATTTTTAAAGGTTAGTTGTAATCCCTGACACTAGTTGGTACCGTTAGTGACAGGTGTGGACCACAATCCCCCACGGAGACCAACTACCATAACCACACTTAGCACTTCCTCCGACGGCCACACCAGTTCTGTCCAGCATAGCTTCAGAATCTTGTGTAATACATCTGATACTTTTCCTCGCGAAAATCTTCTACGGAAAATGCATATTAACACTATCTTTGTAATTATAATATTTTGAGACTGCACACAATGGAGGGTGACTATTTAAGGTAGTAGGCACCATTCGAGCAGAGCAATACCCAGAGGAGTCCACATCGGCATATGATAAGGAGTTGCTGGAACTTCTGTTTCATTTGCCTGGCTTTCCCCACTGTTTCTATTTGTGCCTCACCTACACAGAGAGTAATCCAGCTTACTCTTGCAAGCACTTCCTCCTTCTATTCATTTCACTATACTTAACAAGCCCACCACACTTCTTTCTAACACACCTACATTACCTCTAATGTATCTTGATTTTGGTTCTCTCTCACTCTTTCAACCTTGGGGAACACTTGTTACAGGCAGCTTTACCCTTTGTGTCCTTCATACACATAAAAAAAGGAAAAATTAAAACAAAAATCATTGCAACCGAGCCGTCGCAAGATCATCACAAGACGGGAAAAACATGCACAGCTTACTCCAAGCCAGCGATTGACAAAATATGTATCTCTTCTATTTCATGGAAATACAATTCTTCACCAATTAAAATTCCTTAAGGATTGTATTAATGCAAATCTTATGAGTAAACAGTCGGTAAATCGTCCTAGTTCATTACAGCTGGGGTTTGTGGTTGCTTCCTGGACAAAATTTACCCAAGAGTACTGGCTGACATTAATTTGCTATCAACATTTTTATAATAATTACCATGAACTATCATTGCTCTACTTCCTAATAATAGGCAAGAGAACTGGGAATTAAAGTAAGGTATTGAGGACTTTGGGTTGGTCATATATTTGTTTTGCAGTTCCTGAACTTCACGGGTTGCAGGACATGTCGCTGAATGCTGTACGGTCGCGCTGTTAAGTCATGTCCCAGCTGCCATTTCGTTTGGCTTTCTCTGTGCTGTAATTAGATCTGTCAGATGTTGAATAGGGTGGGTAAGTGTACGAACATGTTAGTATAATTAACTCAATATGAAGAAATGAAGCTTAGATATTGCTGATACCAATTATTGATCAAAACATACTTGGTTTCGAGACCTCACTTATTAGCACGACTGTACACCTCCCCCCTTGCCCCTTCAAAACCCCCCCCCCCCCAGTGTTACCGGAAAATTAAAGCATAAATACAAAGGTGGTGGATGACACTCAAAATCTGACGGCGATGCTGGTAAACATTTATTGTTTAACACGTCACGTCAAATTCTTCCGTTCAATCACGAATGAAGGTGTTCCCTTCACTAATATTTCATTTAATCAACGACGTTGGAGATGAAGTTTAAGAGGCGAGTGGTTGTTTTTTTGGTCTATTAATTCCTGCATTTATTAATGTTTTAGTTTCCTCGCTAGTCCCCCTTTAATCTTAGAAAAACATCCCCTAGACCCCCTTTCAAGATAAGTGTAAATTTTTCGGTAGAAAAATGTCCCGGCCGAAGGCTGGTTCCTCTTAAAATACAGGCTCGCTCTCGCTCGCCAGGAAAAAATAGACACCTATATGACACGAACAGTCTAAATATTGGTAACGAAATTGGGTGAAAGGTCTTAAAATCGCCAAACTAATGAGCCGAACGTCTTAAAATATGAAAACTAATGGGGCTAAGCAAGAGGAAGAAAGGTGACCAGAAAAACGACCCATCTCCCCTCAATATCGTACAACTGAAACCCAACCGGCTGTGATAATTGGTGATAGTATGATTAAGTAACACCCAGTTCTTAACATTAATCATCCAATTACAAACCCCAATGCACTTGAATAAACTAATGAAAACATATGGTCCTCCCGGGATTCGAACTAGGGACACCACACCCAGCACATAAGCATATAAACCATTACAAGAAAGGAGAGAGAGACATAACAATGCAGACAGTGGCCATAAGAACACAGACATGACATACCTGGGTACAACAGTGTTAGTTAGCGCTGTGGTATGTTGATCAGAAGGATGTCTAGTCCTGAACCGCATGGGGGGCTCACAGACACTATAGGAAACAAAATTGACAACTTTGTACCTTCTCCCTGACACTGGTACTTACACACACACACACACACATACACACACACACACACACACACACACACACACACACACACACACACACACACACACACACACACAAATCACTGCATTACATTTAAAAGAGTTAGTTCATTAAAATATACAGAATACAAAACATTGTTTTATAAGGCTTTTCTCATTGAAATTAAACACAAATCTATACTGAACTGACAACAAGAAGGACTTTAAAACACTAAGAGCCTAGAGCATGATATTTAAAAGTTGTCCAGCCTCCACTGTAAGACTAAGTAAAATATTATAAATATTCAAATATCTTAGCTGTAGAAACTAGATGCCACTACGAGCAATAGGGGCAATCATTGACAAAGGAAACAAAACAAGTGAAATTGCCCAATCTATATGCACTGTAGTTAGATTACACTGAGGACTACACTGAAAGAGGAAGAAAATTATCTAATTTTGTTTAGTTTACGTGTGCTTCAGATCATTTACACAAGGGTCTAACAATGATTGACGAACAAAAAATCCAAGTAGTCGACTCTTCGTGAACTGTAGATGAAATACTAATATTAACAATAAAGACTAACACTGAGTGAAGAAACAAATTATTTCAAGAAGTCCATCAACCGCGTACACGGGATTAACTCTGAAAGACTAGCAACATTTGTCCAAGTGTTCCAGCCTTTGTTTGCTTTAGCCATTTTACTTTTACTAAACTCAAAAGACCAAGCAAAATACTTCAAGCAGTCTGCGTTACTATTATTTTTCTTATAGGGAATAAATTGAATGACGAAGAAGAGTATTTCCAGTTGTTCAGTTACCATGCTCTGTTGGTCAAATAGTACTAACACCGAAAAAACGAGACGCAATATCTCGCATATATCCTGTCTCCATGTA